>JAVSBS010002428.1:20002-47125 GCA_033124195.1 Coracias cyanogaster | reverse complement strand
CAGGTGAGGTTGGCCGGGGCTCTGAGCAACCTGCTCGAGTTGCAGATGTCCCTGCTCCCTGCAGGGGGCTTGGACTCAGTGATGACCTTGAAAGGTCTCTCCCAACCCAAACCATTCTGTGATTCCAAGGTGATCCTGTAGGATCTTTCCTGGTGACACTTACTGTCACCTCAGGCTTCCCCTGCTCACCTATTGTCACTCCCTTGCCGGTCAGTTCATAGTTGATCAGTTCTCCATGTGCTGAAGTCCCAAGAGCTGCTGCTGCCGTAATTGCAGGTGCTGCAGTGGCTGTTCCGTAAGGGCCAACATCCACAAATTCCAGAGCAGGTAAATGCATTTCACTTGCAGCCTCCTAAGGGCAGCAGAATTATTTGAGTCCAAGTAGAAGACTCTATAATCCCTTAGTCTCTGTGCAGGACTTAATGTGTAGGCAAATGGACAGAGCCTACAAGTTGTTCAAGCTTCATCCTTTTCCCAGCTGTACACAGACGTGTCCTTCCTGATGTATATGCTCAGAAACAAAAAAACCCAGTTCTCTCACCAGTGACAATGAGTGTTTTTTATTATTTTTCAAATTTCTTTCCCGTTGTCCTTGTGAGTTTTTGCTTGTACTTTTTTGTGGTTGACGAGCAGGTTTTCCTTTACCCAGGTTATAGCTGCTATATCTTGAGTTTCTGCTGAGCTGATTCTGCTCCTTCCTACTAAAATTATTTAACTTTCAGTAAAGCTTCATAGCGCAGCCATGAAAATTCCTTCCCATCTCTAAATGTGGATTTGGACCCAGCCAGTTGCTCCCTACACATGTGGTTGCTGTTTAGCGCTTCTCAGCTTGTTTATTTTCACAGCAGGAGAAACCTCTGCAGTTTATGGAGCACAGATTTGTTGTTGTTCAGTACTTCTTTGATTGAAAGGAAAACCTGGATAGAAATTCCCCATCTGCTTTCTCTGGCAGCTTTGCTATTGGATTTTTTGAGCCGAGCCCTTTCCTCGTAAGCTGAGGAAACCCAAAATGGTGTTATAAAACAGCATCTCTCTGAGTAAAGCAGTCCTACTATCCTCATTTTGTAGCCAGAACTTGGAAAATATGGTGATGGCATCCAGCATGATAGAAGTCATGTGAGAAACTGAGCCTTCTGGGTATAAAGATCATAAAATTTCTCTGAGAACCATTAAAAATTGTAACTACTTGAGGCCTACTTTCGGCTAGGACACGTAAGGGCTGTTGTCTGACTCAGAAGAAGAACTTTCTCTCTGATGGGCAGTGCAGTAAGGGTTGGGTTGGTATTTTTTAGCCTCGCAGGAGGCGCTGGCAACAGCCCTGCATCAGGTGGAACTCCAGGTGACCATGTGAAGGTGGAATATTCTCGGTCTTGAAGACCAAAGATCACATAGAGCCTTCACTGGTTTTCTGTATCTCGGTCCTGTTTCAGGGTCTGATGGCCCTTGATTCTCCATACACTGGCATTGTGAATTACAAACAAGTGGCCCAGGCCTACGCTGAGGACTTCCAGGAAGCAGGTGGGATGGTCTTGACTGATTTTGAAGTGGCAAACATGGAGATGGCTGCAGAAGGTTCTTCAGCGAGTGAAGACGGTAAGGCAGGTTTTTACCCTCCATTTACTACCTCCCTGCCAAAGATTTTGTTCAAGACACCTTTGCTGTAACTCAGACGACATTTTGGAACCTTTCTGTCTCAAAGGGATGGGACAAAAGGCAAAATTGTGTTAGTGAGAGTATTGAGGAAGCTCAGTTCTTTTCTTCTTTCATAGCCAAGTCACCCTTCAGCTGACACATTTAAAGCCGGTGGAAGGAAATGATAGAAAAATTGAGGAAGAAGGTTTTCTCTTCTTTTAAAAGCAGATTAAGCTGAATATTGGATGTGTATTCATGCGATAGTGCTTTTTCTTTAGCGTGGAGGGCTGATACAAACAGAAGAAGAAAAGCCCTCTAATTCAAAACTAGAGTTACATCCAACTACATCAGCGGTTGCTCCATAGGGTGAAAATACCCCGGTGGAAGAATCCTTCCATTGTGACAAGCTGCTTGTTGGGTCAGTTTTCTGGTACGTGTTCTATTAATTCCTTCTCTTTTCTAATTCTCTCACAGGACAAAAATACCCAGTTGTTGTTAGGAGCTCTAAGGTAAGAACTAAGCTTCTTAGCAGGAAAGCGTTTCTCCTTCTCAAGATGTTTTGTTGACTCCTGATGAATCAGCTCTCTATGAAAAGTAAAAAAGCTGCTGTTCAGTAACACGATCATGTAGGACTGCTGCGATAAAGCAATGTTAGTCAGTGAGCACGCTCAGATTTTACTGTGTACTGGGAATACTAATGAAAATCTCACTTTCTCTTTCTGCTCTATATGCCCCTTATCTTCTTTACTTGCACATTCTTATGCTCGTCGTTTTCCAGGACTCCTTTTATGACTTACTCATTTGGTGAGAAGCGCCTGTTGCCATGTTTGCTTTTGGCTCTTTGGTGTCTATAAAACGAGAAGGAGGCATTTGGAATCACGTTATCATCAGAAAGCCACAAGCGGATCTGGTAAAACAAGTGCCTCTGCTGGGGTCACTCCTGCAAGTCTGTTAGTGCTGCCCAGGAAGTGGAGTTGTAACCTTTTCAGGAGAGAGTATCCACACTCTTCTTTGGAGAGGGGAAGACAAACAAAAACCAACCTCAAAACCTCTCTAATAGGTTTTAAATAAATAGGTTTTAAAAAGCTGCTGCTTTTTTTGTCTATTTGTGCTCATTCATTACAAAATAGCTTCCAAAATCTGTTAGATTCCCTCACCGGACACTGGTGGTTTTTAAATGGGAACATTTTCAGTTGAAGAATAACTCCATAGTATTTAAAATAAATACTGTGAGCTAAATAAATTGATAGATAAATAGCTAGATAGATATATAAAAATGTAAATATAATATATATATATAAAATATAAATAGACAGACAATATCTAGCTAGATAGACAGACAGGATCTATCTATTGGGCCTGTTGGAGCAGGTCCAGAGGAGGCCACAAACTTGATCTCAGGACTGGAACCCCTCTTCTACAAGGCCAGGCTGGGAGAGTTGGGCTTGTTCAGCCTGGAGAAGAGAAGGCTCCAGAGAGACCTCATTGCAGCCTTTCAGTATCTGAAGGGGGCCTACAAGAAAGCTGGGGAGGGACTATTTTATGAGGGCTTGTAGTGCTAGGATGAGGGGCAATGGCTTCAAACTGGAAGAGGGGAGATTTAGATTAGGAAGAAGTTCTACGCTCTGATGATGGTGAGACACTGGCCCAGGTCGCCCAGGGAAGCTGCGGATGCTCCATCCCTGGAGGTGTTCAAAACCACGTTGGACAGGGCTTGGAGCAACCTGGTCTAGTGGAGGTGTCCCTGCCATGGCAGGGGGGTTGGAACTAGGTGATCTTGAAGGTCCCTTCCAACCAGAACCATTCTACGATTCTATGGTAATAATTCATGCTTTATTTATTTAGATGGAAAGGTGTTTAGATATTTAACAGCTCTCCATGACCGTATGCTGTGAATTTGTGTAGATCTCTGGCTAAAACCCCGTTCAGTGGTATGACCATTCACGGTGTTTGGGGTGAAATCTGTCAACAGCCTTACTTAACCAAATGTCTTGCAGTTGAGTTGCCGTTTTAGGGTAGTTCTCCAGGGAATAAAGGAGAATATTACAGACAATTAAATGAAACAATTAAATATTTCTGCCTCCTTTTGAAAATATTACATTTTCTTTCTGGTCTTGAAACTTTTTTTTTCCCCAAGGCTTGTAGGTGATGGGTGGGTTTTAGTAGATATATTTAACTTTTTTGTGTGTGTTTTGTGTTTTGTGTTTTTTCCACAGGGTGAGGAAATTTACTGTCGGCATATTGTGACCTGTGCAGGGCTTTACTCAGACCGCCTGTCTGAGATCAGTGGCTGCAGCCCTGAGCCTCGCATTGTACCATTCCGTGGAGATTATTTGGTGCTAAAACCAGAAAAGTGCTATATGGTGAAAGGAAATATTTATCCGGTACGTACTCTCTTGATTGTCGTTCACAGCGTGCTCTAAGAACTGCTAAAACTACAGAAACAAGAGCAATATGACATGGTAAAAATGAAACATTTCGCGTGATGGCCACACGCCCCCAAAAGCCTGGCTTCTTTCATTGAGTGATGGAAGAAATTGGTGGGCGAGATTCAGAAGTCATTGAGTAACAGTGAATTATTCCTCAGCTGTAGAGCTTAATCCTGTGTGCTAATACCCAAAGCTTGGATTTAGATGTTTGCCTCATCTTTGAATTAGCTTTACTTTGTATGAAAAAAATAGACATGGATGGAAAAGGACCAGCTTTCTACCAAATAGTGACGAGTTGTGTAATAAGAGTAGAAAATTGCACAACTCTTAGTGATGTGTTACCTAGAGCATCAGTCTTGTGAGGAGCGGCTGAAGGACCTGGGGGTGTTGAGCCTGGAGCAAAGGAGGCTCAGGGGAGACCTTCTGGCTCTGGACAACTCCCTGACAGGAGGTTGGAGCCAGGTGGGGTCAGGCTCTTCTCCCAAGGAACAAGTGACAGGACAAGAGGAAACAGCCTGGTGCAACTTGAGGCCATTACCTCTTGCCCTCTCATTAGTTACTTTGGAGAAGAGACCAGCACCAGCCCCGCTACAACCTCCTTTTAGGTAGTTGTAGAGAGCAATGAAGTCTCCTCACAGCCTCCCCTTCACCAAGCTAAACAAACCCAGTTGTGTGCAGATGACTGACGTGTGGCAATACAGAAACCACCTGAGTCGGATAAGTCACACTGGTATATGGAAATTGGGAGATTTTTTTGTTAGCTGGACAGTTGCCCAATCTGTGTGGGCTCAAAGCAGGTGAGCTGCTGAGTAACTTCAGCTCTCAAGAAGATCCATGAAAGCAGCCTCCAGAGAGTAAATAACATCTTGCAAATGGGCTCAAAGCAAGGGAGTGATTTAAAATAAAACTACAGAAAATGTACTTTCTGCATTCTTCTTTCAAAGTAATGCCATTGGAGACTGGATTGCCTGTTTGGAGGACCAATAGCATTTTATCTTGTCCTCCAGAACTTAAAAGTACTACACACAAAAAAAAGTTTGTAGAACTACAGCTGGAAGTTGCTGAGAGCCTGAAGCAGAAGCTGAGACGCAGATAAGCGTAAATCATCTCTGCTATTTACAGAGAGCATCCCAGTTAAACCCAAACCAGAATAATTCAGAAACGGATTTTGTTATCTACTTCACTGATCAAAGCTTACAAAAAAATGGGGCATCAGATCATTAAGGTCCTTATCGGTTGCTAGAGCGATCAAAAGAAAGATTTACTGTTATGATTGCAAATCAAAACTTATCTTGAAATGAGGAACTATAGAAAGGTCCTTAAGTAAGTTAAGGTAAAAGTAAGATCCAGAAGTATTTCAGCAAAATAAATAAGAAAATCCAGCCCACAAACATTCATACAATTCTAAGGTGATGCTCCCTGTGATACATCTATCCATTGGAAATCCAATTTATCTCCCTCTTGTCCTTTCGCTAGCATCCACAAAATCACCCAAGTTGGTGGGAATCTCTAGAACTTGTGTAATCCCAAGTACCCATCTCAGAGCAAGTCCAGCCAAGTTCTGTGTACCTCTGGTGGGCACCACTGACAAGAGTCTGGCCCCATCCTCTTGCCCGCCATGGGCCCTTTAGCTCTTGCTAAGCATTGATCAGATCCCCTCTGAGGCTTCTCTTCTCCAGCTCAGCAGCCCCACGGCTCTCAGCTTTTCCAGGCCCCTGCGCATCTTCACAGCCTTCACTGGACACTCTCCAGTAGCTCTTTCGTCTGTCTGGAACTGAGGAGCCCAGCACTGGACCCAATACTCCAAAGGTGGCCTCAGTGGGGCAGAGTAGAGGGGGAGAAGAACCTCCCTTGACCTGCTGGCCACACTCTTCTGAATGCACCCTAGGAGACCACTGGCCTTCTTGCTCACAAATGCCCATTCCTGGCTCATGGTGAACTTGTTCTCCACTGATACTTCCAGCAGCTAGAAAGCTGCTTTCTAGGCAGTTGTCCTCCCAGTCTGGGCTGTTGCACGGAGTTAGTCCAGCCCAGACACAGGACTCGGCCTTTGTTTCGGCAATAAAACAAGCGGCAGCATTTAAGTCCTTGAGTGGAGTCTGGGTTATTTCAGCCTTCTCCAGACCACTCAGCTTTGAAGGAATGCCATTACATGTTACCAGGAAATTTTACTGCAATCACTAATACAAAATTTAGAAGAAAGGTTCTAAGTTCCAAACATACAATATAAAACAAAGCTATAAAATTAAAGTAAAATAATATAAAGAAATATTATGCATTACTGCTAAAACATGCTGTATTTATGGTTCAAATCTTAATAAAGGCTAAAATATCCCACTGTGCTGTATTTATGGTTCAAACCTTAATAAAGGCAGCCCATGTAATACCTAGCAGCAGTACTTTCAAGGAAGAATATATTGAATTTTTTAAATGCTCAGGAAGAAAACATTTAAATTTGTTTTCATGAGGAGAAAAGCAATAGACATCAAGAGTGGATTCAGAGCACTTTTAGAGTCTCACATTTTTTACTTTTCTCCCTTTGCATTTCCAGTCCTGAAATAACATCACATCACAGCTCTCTTCTGAATCAGGAAAAAACGGAAGATTCCGTCTCAGGACTCATAACATTCCACCCACCGTAGCTGAGGTTTATCACTTGCATAAATGTGAGGAAAATGCACAATATCAACATATCAGGGCCTACACATGCCATTATCCCACAGCATCCACAGCACCCAAGAACCTGATCATCGAGGGAAGAGGAAGGACAAACAAGAATATGCTGCTGCAAAACCATCTTTCAGTGCAAAGAACCAGCCTTGAACCACCTAGACTAGACCTATTTATGTGAGACCAGGAGTCACCAAAGAAGTGGGGAGAGATAACATTACAGAGGATTGGTAGAAACAGTAATAGTCCAATATTCAAGAGATAATTAAGGAAATTTATGAGACAGGAGGGCACAAGACATGAAGATCTCCAGAAGGGAGCTGGGGACGGTGTGCTCCCCATTCTCTCCCGCATACCTCATTAACCATTTCAGATGTTGCAGCATCGCAATGATGTCTCTGCTCCTCGTCTGCAGAGCCAACATATGCCACGGAAACACTGTGTTTCCACATAAAAATGTAATTTTTACCTTTTGTCATAAAGTACTACCTCCCTGCTCCTCCTTTTAAGGGAACTGTGGCTAGAGAATAACAATTTACCTCTCCATTTTTATCTTCCCTTTTCCTTCTTTTTCCTTCCACCCTCCAATCTGGTTATTTGGGGACTGCCAGTTGGGTTTATTGCTCTTTTTCCCTGCTAAAATAAAAACAAACAACAGTTATACTTCAGATTCTGGGCTTAAGCATGAGATCTGTCTCCAGTATTAGTCACACTTTCTTGCCCGAGGTGCAATGCTATCTCCGATGACACCGACTAAAGCAAGTCTTGCCTTAGTCTGAAAGCAATTTCCTAAAATAAAGGCAAATTCTGCCTCTGGATTTGCACGTGCCATTTTTTGACTTCTCCTCCAACTACCTACCCGCAATCCTGAGCACAATCATGCACTGAGAATTCAGTCCTGGATGATATTTGCCTAGTCTTAGTGCATGAAAAATGAGCCTTTCCAAGCTGAACTACGACAATTTAGAATACACGGAGCAAAATTAGAGCATTTATAGCCCAAAGCACTCCTTTAGCTTGATACATCTTCTTTATTTCGGATGACCTTTTATTATAATTTGCTTCTTCCCAAGCACCTTGAAGTTTCCTACTTGCAGATGGTTGGTTTGCAAGGAATTTCGCATCTGCAAACCAGTTTACAATGTAATAGTGCCAACTTCTCACCTCTAAGTGAAGGTCTGAAGTAGCGAAAACATGATGCTTTCCCAGGAAGCAAAGGCAAACATTCTCCCCCCAACCTCAATCTCATAATGATGCACATGAAGTCCCAGCTGAAGCCACTTTCAAGGTTTTTTTAATGTGTGTCATATCAGATATTCCCCAAATTAACCCAAAACATCACTAAATGTTATTCAAATGCTCATTTGATGCCTTTTTTTTTTTATTCATCCAAATGCTTTCAGCTATAAGATTCCCAGTGCCTGAAAAAAATTCCATTTTCTTCTGTAAAATTCAATATGGCAAATAGCTGACAGGAAAGATGATCAGAGGGTTGGAACACCTCTCCTACCTGAGAGCGTTGGGCTTGTTCAGCCTGGAGAAGAGAAGCCTCCAGGAGACTTTCTTGTGGCCTTCCAGTACTTAAAGGGAGCCTACAAAGAAGCTGGGGAGGGGCTTTTTACAAGGGCTTGTAGTGACAGGATGAATGGGAAGGGCTTTAAACTCAAAGAGGGAAGATTTATATCAGAAATTAAGAGGAAGTTCTTCACTCTGAGGGTGCTGAGACCCTGGCACAGGTTGCCCAGGGAAGTTGTGGATGCTCCATCCCTGGAGGTGTTCAAGGCCAGGTTGGATGGAGATCAGGAGCAACCTGCTCTAGCAGGAGGTGTCCCTGCCATGGCAGGGGGTTGGAACTAGATGATCGTTAAGGTCCCTCCAACCCAAACCATTCCACAATTCTATAAACACAGCAAAGCCAACGTTTTGCTCCCGACTCCTAGAAACCTGCAGCAGCAGCCAGAGTAACCAACAGACAGGGCAGGGCACAGTTTTCCCACCAGTCTGCACGAGAAACTCGTGTCATTTAAGCATTCTAACAAAGGGTCTTATTTCAGTTCAATTCCTGCCCCATCCCCAACCGCCTTGAAAAGGTCACGTACCAGGCTCCACTAACAAGCCTGAGAGCTCCAAGCAGGAAACAGTGAAATAATAAACAATAATTTACGTCTTTGTCAGGCTAAACTTCAGTGGCTTGTAATTTGGTTTTCTTAATACAAGGTCTCAGCAGGAGACAGCTAATGACTTTTTCTATCTTAAAATAAGCCATTCCACACTGCGCAAGGTAAATCTCATTTAGCTTTGGGGAGGAAGTCTAAAGCCAGGTAAAATATAAGCCTCTTATGGCACAAAGAAGAAAAAAAAGAATATTCTAAACGTAAAATTAGTCATATGGTTTAATACCAAATTTTTAGTATGTACCACCAGCTTCTTTCTTCCTGCCCAGACTGAACTGGAAGCACGTTACCATGAAGGAAGGATATTCACATGTAGCAAGAGAATTTTAACATGGAATTTGAATACAAAATGTGACAGCTTCCCCACCGTAATTCTATACAACACACGTCACTCGGAAACCCTTCCGTTGTTTTCCAACTGTTTATGTCTCCTTCATTTGACACCACGTTCCCCTAATTTCAGATTTAATGACGTGTATGTGCACAGCTATGCTGCTTCAGAGCAGGGCTCTGTTAAACCAGAACAGTACCAGATGAACGATCAACTTCTCTTCTTTCATATAGAAACGTGGGTCTGAACACAGAAATTTCCACAAGTGCGCTATTACGAATCATGCCTCACGGTCAGTTACTTAGGTAGAGGTCCAGACTGCTGACTGAAATCTGAGGGCAGTTTTAAGGCAGTTTTCTGGCAGTTTTGTGCCAGCACACCTTGGGGAAGGAAACCCCTCGTGCCTGGCTTATTTTCCCTGCCTCCCTCGTGAGGAGAAGGCCAGAGTGGAGCGGGCAGCTGAGGACAAGGGAGGGATGTGGAGATGAGTGTGGCAAGTGAGCAGAGAGGCGCCGAGGAGCTTCTCGCTCTCCTGGGGAAGTCCTGCGGAATTTAACGGTTATTAAAACCAGACACATTCCCCAGTACAACACAGTTACATTACACAGAATTCAACACAGCACATTCTCCCACTTGCCTGGATTTCTTCCCTGTAACTAGTAGGCTGGATAACACTCAAAGACTGGGCAGCGCCTTCACTGAAAAAAATAAAACCCTTCAATTTTCTCATTATTTTACATGTGAAAAAGACCAAAAAAGAAAATAAATGGAAGCAAGCTACAGTAATAAACTAGAACTGGATTCTAGCGATTCAGTAGTCAAAATGGTCAAGAAAATTTTAACTGGTTCTTTTTTTTAAGTCCTAGACCAAAGCATGCTTTAGCAGTGGATATTATGAAGAGCAAACCATATAAAGAAGACACCATGACCAACAGACATCACTGATTATCAAGATCTTAGCAAGTCCCATGCTTCGGTGTTGGAGACAAGGACAAAGGCTGACAGAAAACATTTCCCAGTCTGTAGCAGCCAGCCCAGCCTCTAAACCTTGACCAGTAAAATGAAGTCTTCCTCTGGGAGGAGTTTTACGTATTCAAGGTTAAACGTAGACATTTCTGTAGTTGGACAAGAATTAAAGAAAACTTGGCGGTTTTTCTCCCCCGCATACACTTTACCCTGCCAGCCCCATGGTGAAGCAGCAATTGCATCCTCCTCCCACGCACGGTGCTGACACTGACACGGCTCAGTCGCTCTGTGCGGGGCGTTGCCACAAGAGCGAAGCCCAGCAGCAGCCCTGATGCTCCTCAGCGGGGGCTTGGGACCAGAGCCCAGCTCACCCACCTCTGCACCCAGAGCCGGGTGTCAGTGTCCGCACGGACACAGCCCCTGGGAAGGAAACGGAGTGCTGAGGATGCTTCAGAGTTAGCAGATGCGGCGTCCACTTCGGCAGCTCTTACAGCTTGTAGGTGAAGGAAGGAGGTGGCCATCTGCATCAGTAGAACACCGTGTTGCCATCAGTGACCTGGAGCTAAAGGACCCAGTGCCCAAGAGCAGCCCAGTGGGTTTAGGAGACTATCACAAAGTGGTATTTCAGCAACACAGTTTTGTAACAGGAAAAATTCTTCACTTTCCGTTAAAACATAGCAACTGTTACTTTGTCATTTTGACCCTCTTTAATATATTTTTCTGTCCCGATGATTACAGTTTCAGCAGCTAACCCAGCATATAGCACCGCATGAGAATGGATGAGTTGGGTATCTCAGCATCTCCATCTGCGTGACTGACCTCAGCTACACCAGAAATTCCCACAGCTCGAAAGAAAGGTGGCTAAAATGTACTGCCACAGAGCCCTGTACCCAGTCACAGCACCGCAATCCTCCCATCAGCAAGGCTGCTCGTTACTGTGCCAGAAAACATTTAGCCCACTAGAATCAATCCAGACTTTTTATTCTGATTGGAAAGCTAAAAATATTCTTTTCCACACAAACCCATGGTTTGTCACCAGTATTTCCCATTTCTAGCGCCAAGTTGCAGTGGACAGAGATACTGTTGATTCTGCAATGGTTGTCCAGTCATTAGTGACACTAAACCAGCCTAACCAGCTGTAACAAGTCCTACACTGCTCTTTTGCTCCACGTTCCATATTTCACTGCCCAGCTCTGCTACTCTAAGGAACAAGAAGCTGTGACATGCCATGCTAATGCAAAGGGCATTATTTCTTTCAGGGGAAGCAAACATCTCATTTTCTGGTTCTTCCAGCACAAGTGAAAACACTCAGAGTGGCTTGGTGGCTTCAAATAGTTCCTACTCAGATAAGGAAATCTTTCTAGAGATGGACCTGTAGGTCAATGACACCGCAGGAAGCGCTGACCATGTCGACAGCACAAGTAAATGCATTTGATGAGTGCAGGACAAGAGGATTCACACTCATTCAGAGATGCTCGCTCCCTAAAAACAGCAGGAAGCAGTTTGCCCTCCTCTCTGCCCACAAACACAAAAATCATTTTAAAATAGCTTTAAGTTGCCAACTCCTTCTGATTGAAAATATGTTTCAAGATGAGCATCATCTTGTCCAAAGATGTTTTTTGGAGTGTTATCACCAAGCCTTAAAGCGAACCCTTACGGAAGGGCCCAGCAGGTAAGGAAAAAGGTGGGTTAAGCAGAGCACCACCGGAGCACCGCCGGCTGTACAGTTTTGTGACAGACGAGCTGGGGAGGAAGGCTGCTGCCTTCTGGTTATTTCTCATCTATTGCCTAATAATTGCACGACGCGGCCGCTGTTTTGTTTGAGATGCTGAGTGCTTGTTCCTGAAGAGCCTCCTCTACACACGCGGTCTCTAGAGCGGTGTGCGTGGTCACACGTTGGCACTTCACTATTCCTTCCTTTTCCAGTACAAATCCAATTATTAACCTGTTTGACTAATGGAAACCTCCCTCAATTCAAACAAAAAGACCTTTACTCTCACCTTGTTTCCTACATGCAAGGAAGTTGCTAATCCACTTTACACAATTAAAATGGCTTTTTTTTTCCCCAAGGGACCTTGGTGAAAGTGCTCTGAAAGAATTAATGTACATTTTATTGACTACACCGCACTTATCCAAACACCCATTAACTCCTTCAGACAAATCTGATTGATCTGGTGGGTGTGACTGCCTTGAAAAGTTCTATTTTCTGACTACATCTGATTTATGCACGTGTCTAATAATCTTTATTATCTATTAGTGTGCCAGTACAGAAATCACATTTGCTTACCTGCCATCCCCCACATCACCTCTCTTCTTTCAACAAAGATTTAAGTCCTTTCAGTCCCTGTAACACTGAGGCTGATTTAAACGGTAGGTAACTCTACAGCTCAGAGTCCACGTTGAAGTTCCTTTTTCACCAAGGGCGCTGCCATCTGTTCCTGTCATTTTGTTACTTGATGGATTGTTTGGACCATCTTCGACCGACACAGCAATTTATGACAGTTCCTTCAACCATTCCCACAAGGAAAGAGCTGATAAGGAGCTGATAGGGAGCCTCCCTGAGCTTTCCCTTCTGCATGCCAAAGCAAATAATGGATTTAACTCTTCTGCTATCACATTACTTGCCTTGAATGTGACTGGCATTATTGTTTATTGCTTTACTATTGATTATGTATTCACTGCAAAAGCAGGAGGAGTGCCAGACTCTTAAGACTGGGCTTCAGAGTGCTTGTGTGTTGTTGGTTTGTTAGTGTGGTTTTGGTGGGTTTTTTTTAATTATGACTCTCAAATCATAATCTTTTTCATTTAAATGTAAAACCACAAGAAAAGCTAAACTGAACATGTCCTTTAAACTATGCTTTCTCTATTATGGCCACTTTTGAAGCGCTTTTCACTCCAGTTTTTACTCAGCCAGCTTTTGGTGTCCTTTCAAAGTTGTGCTGCCTGAAAACACCAAACTCTCAGCTGTTCCTTTACAATTACTTTTAAGCAGCCTCTTAAATAGGTGTCACTTTTGAAGTTAAATGTTTTACTGTGCCGGATTTATTGCTTCCACCAGGAAACTGAATTTGAATAAGTAATACCTTGAATCATGTCCTGTTCACTGTGCAGGATTAATCAAGATTTGTTCCACCTTTTCAGACTAGGTTACTTATTTTGCTCAAAAAAAAAAAAAAGAAAAAAGAAAATTAGATGTTTGTAAGATTTAAAATCTTCAGCTTCTTGCTTTCAGCCCCAAACTCAAACAGTACCCATAATAGCAGCCTAATTTCTAATTTGCTAAGCTCACTCGTGCTTTCATGGACATTATCAGTATGTTGCAATGATGGTTCTGTCATCTCAAAATCAAAATCGTTCTACACATACAATCTTTTTTATTCATAAAATTTCACAGCTCCTTATTAATTTACCCTATTTGACTCAAAGCTCTCTTGAACACATACACAGAACTCCTCCATAGTATATATAATTTTTACCCTGGAAAAAGACCATTTCTGTAAGTAACTTCCCTTTTTCTACAGACGATAAATACAAGTATATGACATTTGCCTAAACAGGCAATTGCATGATATGCAGGAATTTAATTCAGACTTATGCACATAACGCTTCAGACTCAAAAATCCATGGAGATCATGGTAGACAGACTTTGAAAAAAGGTTTTGGTCTCTCTGGTTCCCTTATTGTACTCATCAAAACAATACCTGTATACCTAAGGCTGGATTTAAGGAGAATCAATAGAATGATTTAGAGCACAGAGTAGAAAAACCATTCCAAGCTTTTAAAGAAGTGAGGAATAGCACCTACATGCAAAGGGGACCCAGAGAAAGCAGCTACAGAGAGCAGAGCCTGGGGAGCAGGTGGACATGGCTCAGAGCCCCTGAAACCAGTATTGACGCTGGAGGTTCCTCACCCACCAGTGCCCTAAGCCACATGAAATGCCACTCAGATCCAAGCACAACGACGAACATCAAAATTCGCAGAGCTACTCATCAGAGGGAGGAAATGAACAGAAAGTTACTTCCGTGGAGTTTTACCCTAAATGCGAATGTTTTCCAAGGCTCAGAAAGCTGCATCCGTACTGCTCCCAGCCTGAGCTGCCCAAAATCAACCACTGCTGGAGAAAGTGAAATCCGTTAACGCCCGATTCCTGCAAATATTTCAGCTGTTTTCTCAAACAGGATCAAAGAAATACCAAAACCTTCACGATTTTTGCTTTGGCTATGATCTTTTATTTTATTTCACTTGCACATCGCCTGTGCACAGAGCTTCCAGACCTGGGTGTCCCCAGGGAATGCCTGTCATCTTCCTGGTCCACCAGAAGAGGAAGGAAGCAGCAGGCCCCATTCCTGACAGATCCTTTTAAATAATCACAGCTTTCATCACCGCTGAGCAGTAAGCAGTGCTGACACCCAGCACAAGCCCAGATGAAGTGGCCTCCCTTCGGTTTTGCCAAGCTCACCCCAAAGCCAAGGACACTGCCCATACTCCCCCCACGTGCCCCCGCCCCCAGGGCCTGCCAGGCTTGTCAGGGCCATAGTGAAACTGAACTTTGTGTACGCCAGACAACAACATGAAGGAGTTTTTGTTAAGGCTGTTCATGAGCGCTCACACCCCCACCCAGACTTGAGACAAGATTTAATTGAGCTTCACCTCCCAAACCCATCGTGCTGAATCCACACAGCTTCAGGTGCTGGCAGGAGAAGCAAAAAGGATGGAATTGAGCCCCAGTGATGCCAAGTGAGCGCCTGTTTGACAGTGACACGCAGGGACCAGAAAACCAGGCAAGGACCTTTCCCTCCCTTGCAGCTTGCCAGTACTCAACTGCTGTATGAGACCAAGTTCCCTTGATTACATCAAGCAATACAAGGACTACCGATAGGTTATTTGTCATCTGGAGGCGAGAAGGACCACTTTCCAATCCAGCCTGCTGCTCTGCAGTCCAGGCTGGAGCTCTGCAGGGCCCCGAAGGTGCTCTGTCACCTCTCCTGCCAGCAGCACACCAGGCAGGGAACCAGCTCCGTGCCCAAAGCAGCACCACAGACTCAGCTCCAGCAGGGAAGCGTGAGCCTGGATGTTTGCAGACAACTTTCAGCCAATTATGAACACAATTTAAAACGCACTTGAGCAACCTCATTACCTCTACAGTCAGAAATATGCTGCTGTAACTCTTACAGCATGAGGGTTCAAGTGTCTGGTGTAAAACTCCTCCAGACACTAAAATAAAACATTTCCTCAGCTGAAGTTGCTTTATATTCCCTGGGTCATTCTCTCAGAGTTATCGGTGTCCCGTAAATCTGACTTAACTACGTTGCATAAATCGAACTTTTCAGTGACAAAAGCTTACATAAACGGATTATAAAAATTGTCTCGATTCCCTCACAGGGGCTGGGGCTAAATGAGAGACAGATTTAGGGTTTCAGATGAACCAGGAATATTCACAGGCTCTTCTAAATAGGGTTGGGGATTAAAAAAACGCTGCTGTTTTACCTCTAGGCTGCCGTATTTCTGTCTCAGCACATGCACGTGCCCGAAGCTCACGCGAAGGCTCCCCGCGCCTCTGCGAGGCAGCACGTTCACAGCACAGGCACCTGCAGCTCTGCCCGCCGGGCTTCCCGCGGACACGCTTCTCCAAGGGAACACGAGACAGCAAGAGAAACACTCAAGTGCATCTTGTTCCTCCAGGAATGCAACCTCTGAGCACGAGTCAGATGCAGAACAGGGTTATTTTGGTTTGCCAAATGTTTTCAAACCTAATACAAATGAATGACTGCAGATGAAACGAAGCTTTTTGTCTTCAAATGCAATCCTCACTGTTATTGAGCAAGAATTGTTATCATGCCAAAAAACATCTTGTCCATGTTGTTATGAAAGGCAGAAAACTGCAGCTCTAGGTCTGCAGGCACAATCCACAGCCTCGTAGAAGACACTGCCCCAGGGCAGGTCCCCCTCCTTCACGGGTTCAGCGCGGCGTGAGAGGAGAACCCTTCAGGAACCACCACAAGCAGGGCCACTCTCCTCCCTGCCCCAGCTCCGCGGGGCCTGAGCCCAGAAGTGCTGGGCTCCGTCCCCCATGTCTCGCTCCCCAGGCCAGCCCCAGCGGCACCTCGAAGCCTCGCAAGCCCAGCTCATGGTTTTGTGCCCTTCCTCCCGGCTCTGCTGCCCTCCCAGTGCCGTGCTCTCTATGGTTTACCAGTTGGTCTTCACTTGCAATTGCTCAGCTGCTGTTACTTCAAAGATGAACTCCGGAATACTTGAGAGGAAGACCTTGTTCTGTTCCTCCTACTGAACCTGTTCTTTTTTGCATACATAAATATTCAGGAAAGACAGAATTAGAATCCAGGCTCTCTGTGTCTCTCTTTGTCCATCCCAGGAGTCCTCTACCCCACTGGCTATAATCACTCTTTTCCATCACTTCTCTCTGAAAGACTTAAGTTTTCCCTAATAAGTAGAACAACTTCAGTAGAAAAGATTGAGAAATTCATTCTGTGGAATAATCCTAAACACAGCGCTTAGAATATTTACTGGATATTACAGGAAAATAAAGAATTGAGCGCAAATCCCATACTAGAACAAATTAATGATGTGTATATAGGACTCTTAGCACTGAGTAAACTATTTGTCCAAAGCAATCCCAAAGATACACAGCAAATATGCCATGAAGTGGAGGAGAACGGGGATTTCTACAAGAACAGCTGCAATACAGGGACAAAGGAAAGAACCACATTGTAACATTGTATGTCCCATACCCCCCAAAATTTTCCACAACACCTGATCATCCCCACAAGACGGATTTGCACAGGGGGTGATACCTCTCCTCAGAGTCCTAAATCCAGGCAGGGAGGCACTGCTGATGGATGAAGCCCATTCCAGCACCTTCCCGATCGACAGCCTGAGTGTCATCACTTGCCCTGAGAAACTCCAACAGGACAAGCACGAGGCACCTCTGCTGTGGGGTACTCATTGTAGGGAAGGAGCTCAGCGAGATTCAACCCCCAGCAGACATTTTGTTTTCTGGGAGCTTCTCTTGTTCACTCGAGGCAATTAAAACTGCTATGAAACTATCATCACCTCCCTCATTGTACCTTCACCTGATGTCCCTGCTGACTGCAAAGGGGTTGGGCTAGATGACCTCTGAAGGTCCCTTCCAACCCAATGCATTCTGTGATTTTATTAAGAACAAATACCAATATCCAAGGGAGCTTCCAGGCAAACAGGACATTACTGATCAGCCCACACCTCAAAGCACCAGGAATTTCCCAGAGCAGCACACCTATCACCACCGATGAAGTGCACTATCATCCGCCAAACTATCAGGAAGATTTATGCATTCCCGCCACTTCACTGCTTCAAATACCTTAGTAGAGGGATAAATCTATATTTTTCCTACTAGTTTCTCAGAAAAATGACTCCTATATGCAGATCAACCTGCAATTCTCTTCTGCCTCCTCTTTTGAGACAGCCCCAGCTAGAAAGATTCTAAATCCTTTTTGGGATATTGTGCTTCTAACCTGGCCGAGAGCATGGTGGCTGTGAAGGCAGGAGTTGCTTTGTTTGATGGCAGTGGGCTGCTCTAGGCTTTAGAAACAGCAAATTAACTTCTGCTGTCTTCCTTTGATTCATGTTTAGTATGGTCTACCCTGACACCAAACAGAGCTGCTGTTTAAAAGCATCTCTGCTGCATGTGCTGCCGTTAAAGGACTTAGTTTTTCAAGCATTCTCCCAACTAGGCATGATTATTAAATCTGTTACGAGCACAAAAGGCTCTTTAAATACCTCCACAGTTTCAAAAAGTGAAGCACAGTTCCTTATCAGCTTTTTAAAATGAATTGAAGTTGGGTATTAACATAAAAACAGTTAGACACTAATCATCTAGCTGAAGAAAATGACATTACAAACCTAATGAAAGCAGCAGGGAAGCACAGGGGAAATCAGAACAATTCCTCGCCAGCAGCAGCACATGGTGGGCACACCAAAGCTCCCAATGACCTGACATTTACAGCACAGATGCAACCAAACCTTACACAGGGTTTTAGACCTCCTGAGAATTTGCCGTCCAAAGGATCTCAGCTCTGGGAAGCTAATTGCACCCAGCTCAGCGTAGCTGTTCTCCGCAGCGAGAGTTGCGTTTCCCCTGGTTCAGCTCTGGATGGGAGCACACAGCACAGAGCTGGCCGATCAGAAGGCGGCAGTGTAGAAAACTGCAGTGCCGGAAGGCGAGGAAAGCGTCTTCGATGGAAAAATACATTAGTTTGCTTTTATTAACACAACTCTGCTAACAAGTCCGGGGCACAGATCGAGCAGGACGGAGGCCAGAGAGCTCTCTGCTCCCCAGAGCAATGCAGTACGCACCGTGGCTTTCTGCCTTACAGCCACACAGATGCCCAGCTCCTCCACCAGCCAATTCCAACTCCATGGATGTCACAGGCCCTAAATCCTGGAAGAGCCTACAGCAGCCTTTAACAATAAGCACCAAAACAAAGCCACACCTAGACCTTGCCTCTGCTGGCATTTTAAATTGCAACAACTGGTTGAATGGAAAGGGCAAATGTTTTCTTGGGGAAGACATAGAATTCAAGGCGGGTTTCCTACCGACAGCAGCAGCGAAAGCATGTGTGGAACACCTCCTCCAGAACACATAAAAGGTGATCATGTTCTTCAGACCGTTCTGGCATTACAATTTCAGTGGTAAAAAGAGGAGCATCTGATATACCGTAAGTTCCCAAAACGCTACTCATTTTTTTCAATAGTTTACGTAGCCTCTTATGCTAAAAAACAGAGTTATTTACATGATCTCATGATTTAAAAAACACAGAGAAAAGAAAAAAACCTCAACGTGCACAGATTTATAACTTTTCTTGGTATAGCCCTAAACACCCGCTGCATCTGAGGGCAATAACAATTTCCAGAACTCTGTATTAGATCTTCACTAAAGTGCCTCTTGAGGAGGCTGGATTTATGAGTGGAAACAGACCGAAACAATGCTAAAGACACATGGATTTACTTCATATACAACAAAGAACAAGGCCAACAGTCTCCAGTGTTTATCCCAACTGTGTGCTAACTAAAGTTGAACGAAAATAAGATCATCAAATCCATTATTCTGCGCAAGTGCTTTGTTTTCTCTCTCTTTTCTCCTTTCCAGCTGGCAGCCCAAACAACATAAGCAGAATTACAGAATCACCATGGTCAGAAAGACCTTTAAGATCACCAAGTTCAACCATTACCTAACTCTACCAGGCCTACTACTACACCATATCCTTGAGCACCACACCTGGACAGCTTTTAAATACATCCAGGGATGGGGATTCAGCCACGTCCCTGGGAAGCCCGTTCCAGTCCTTGATACTGAAGCAGCTGGAAGTGTGGAAGGACCGGGACACAGCAGATCAGGAAGGGCTGGACAGCTCCACAGGAGCAGGTCCTGGCTAGTGGCTGGAAACGAGCAATGGTCTTTCCTCCTGGCTGCGCTTCTATGCAGGGACATCTGCTTTGACCTCTATCAGACAAGATGACTGGAGGATACCAGGATCCTAAACCCTGCTGAGGCACTCAGCAGCTTCACAGACAGTGGTGGGCAATTCTGCATACATGGAAAGGGCTGGGTCACCACTGAGGCCACTATGGAATTGCTACATCACTGACATATTCCCCTCATCACGCTACCTGCCAGCACAGCAGGTCAAGTACAGTTAGGTGCCCAAGTCTCATGACTTCATCAGGAGCTCTGTTCTTCTCATCTGCCATGAGTATGCTTTCCCATAGTGAACCTGGCTGGAATGCAATTAGTTGATTATATGGAGGACCTTTAAGTTGAAGAAGCAGTAATCCACAAAATGGAGCTGAGCCTAGCGCAGAAAGCTTTGTATCAGACAGTAATAAATCACACTAGTGTCATCCTGGAGAATTATTGCTATGTGCTGTTACTCACAACAAGTACAACTGCAGCTGGGCAGTCTCTGCCTTTTATTATTTCCGAGGTGTTCCGTGGTAACAAGCCACGTTGATTAATCCTCCTTCCTTTGGGGAGTTACAGGCAGCAAGCACAAACTAGTCAAAATCAGGGCTCTCGGGCCCATCTGACAAAAAGCTGCTGCCAAATCACACAGAGATGGGAGCTGATAAATCTTTAACAAGTCTCTTATGGCCTGGGTTTGGACTTTTTTTTTTTCTTACCTAGCAGCAATTAGAACATACACCTTGAGAAAGTGAAACGTTAGGAGGAGAGATTGCTATTAAAAATTAATGTTTTTATTTGTGTTAAATGGTAAAATGCACAAGCCAAGCTTCAGCCCTAACAGCACAATAGTCAGAAGGCCAACGATCAGCTAACAAAGGACACGTTATTCATAAACGTACCCCCCACCCCCAAAGGCTCTGCCTCTCTTTGTGTGCTCAGCTGCTGCAATTAGGTGAATAATCTCTAGGAAGCCTACCCCCAAAGGCCTCTCACAGCTTTCTCCAGCTGTTTCCTTCCTTTTGTTGCCAGCAAACTCAAGCTCTGAAGAGATGATTCACCTCAGCAGGACTCCAAACTCTACATCTGCTCTGGGGGCATAATCTTTGCTGGGTAGATGGAAATGGTCTTTAAACTAATGGAGTCACCAGACTAAGCAAAAATCCTCTTCGCTGAATCTACATACTAAGGGTTTATTTCCAACTGCATTTCTAGCTGGGTATCAAGATTATGATCTTTCTTCTTTCATCACAATAATGCTGCTTTGCAACACATATTGCTCTACTAAAAAGTACCTTACCGCACTCTCTAAACGTGAATCTGCATCACCTCTTTATAGCTAAAGAAACAGGTCTGCAGCGACCTGTCCAGCAGTGGAGACAATCCCCGGCAGAAGCAGAACCAGCACTGAGTTACCCTAACTCTCCCAAAGCACAGCAGAACACTGCCCCATAAACAACACTCTGCTGCTGTGCATTACAAAACAAAACAAAAAAAATACGTCTTGAAAATGGATTTGAGCTTCCCATTCTTCAATGAAATTGAGTGTTCTGCCTTAATTACAGCCAGGGATTGGAAAAACGTTGTATGGCTGTAATTCCTGTGAAGCGTGGCTGCAGGGGGCTCCTCAGCCCAGGGAGGAGTTCACAGCACAACTGAGCTGGAGGAAGCAGGCAAAGGATTCAATGGGCTGAGGAGGAAAGTTCTGACACTGTGGAGCTAATTTGGACATGCACATTATAGAAAAAACCAACCAAAATAAACACATTTGCCTGTGGGTGGTAGATACAGGAGAAGAGGGAAGGAAAGTGATACGGACACAATTTAGGAATCACAGATTACATGGCCCAGGTCTCTTTGTGCCTCCATGTAGGACACATTATCATAGTTTGAGGAAGGGAAATGGTAAATTTTTCCTGATTTAGACAGAAGGAGTTTGAATATTTGACTCACAGAACATGTGGAAGAGTCCGCAAATCGGAATTATACTGAGAAGAAACACTGTTGCTTCATCACTCAGGAGAACATACAGAGCAGCTCCTCTGCTACAACTCTAAAGGAAACCTACACCCATCTTTATATTTAACAAATAAAATTCTCCCTTCTCAAGAAGCAACATATCATTCCTGGGGAGCTGCCAAGAGAAGTGCTCAGCTCCATCCTCATTACTGTAAGTGAGCTGAGGAGGACTGCAGAGGAGGTCTAACACGTGCCTTTCTTGATGTCATAGAAAAGAAGCAGTAAACTAGAGTCTTCTACTAGCAGAAAGGGAAAAGGGTTTGGAAAACAGTTAGTGAGCATCTACCGACGAGAAAAATCACAGAAAACCTCACAGGTGTCTAAATGCTGTTTTACTGGAGCCTCAACCATTTCTTTCTTGATGAATACAAGCCACAGAAGAATGTTCAAGAATAGTTCTGTTACTGAGAGAGATTTCTTAGCTAGAAACTAGTCTGGGATCCCTCTGGTCCAGTTCTTTAATTACCACAAAGTTTGTCAGCTACAGTATCTTGTTCTGAAGAATAAGGCCACAAAACAGTGTTAAAAATAAGAGATCAGGAGGAGGAGACACCAAGTTAACAGCATATGCAAAGCAAGAAGAGAACATAGATGACACCACTCTTCCAAATGACCGCAGCTTCCCAACATGTGTGAAAAAACTCCAACTTGAAGTCTCCTGGAAAAGCAGGACATTATCCACTAAAAGATCTTGACTCGGAATGCAAAGGAAACAGTCACGCAGAAGCACAAATACACTAAATCAACACTAATCTTCACAGGAAGGAAGCAGAGCTACAGATAAAACATTCCGATTTATGTGCTTTTCTGCAAAGTAACACATTTCACTAACATGAAGAATTTATAACAGTTTTCTTCCCTCGCTGGACTTTAGTCTCAGATCACAAGAACATAGTATTTACAGTATCTAATACAGAAGAATACAGCCATAATTTTCATCCTCAGCGGTTTCCTGGCTAAGAGAATCTCCTAAGGTTATCAGAACCTTCTCTCACACGCTGAGCAGGCCCCATTTCCAGTCTCCAGAGACCAACATTCTCTCTCGAACTCCTGTGACGGTGAATTGTCACTACCTCCACATGCATTACACAGGCACCATCTGCCAGCAACTAATAAAACCAACAGTTACCTCACGCTCCTCCGATAACTAATCTCATCACCTTTCTAGAATCATTAACAAGGAAGAAAAGCAAGCTTAATAATCCCTCCCTTGGTATCTGAAGGGCTAGAAATGTGTTATCATAAATAATATTTTTTATTGTTTATTTCACAACACGTGCTTCCACATAAGACACAGAAAAACTGAGGACTAGGAAACAAAGACTGAAAAAGAGCTTCAGTCACGTATTATGCTTTGCCTCCCCAGGGAGGAGAGGATGAAACAGTCCCAAGCTCAGACTGGAGCTGAGCTATGGACTAGCCTTACTAACATCATTTAGCAAACACAGAAAGGGACCCCATAACACCAAAAAGAACATTATAAGGACTCCTGAGATTAAGCATTTTAGCTTCTGAAGCATAACAATAGGACCTTCCCATTGTCACCGTATAAAAACAATGATTCAGATTTGCTGACTCCCGCTCAAGCAGACACCGCTACCCACGAAGAGCTCAATCTGTTGTTTGAAACGCTTACAACATCTACTTCTGTGTTTGTCTTAAAAACATTGAAGTAAATAGCCAGCTAAAATCAAACGCATCAAAACATCCTGGTCTGGATCTGCTGACAGGACAGCTGGGCCCCGGCGTGAGGTCCACCCTCCTCCACAACACTCCCCAGCCACCAAAGCTCCAGCCAGGTTTTGAAGATGAAACTCGCTACAACCTTGAATTAAAAATATCTTTCCTTAAAAGAAGAGACTTTTCAACTCCAACACTGACAAAACAGCAATGGGTCACAATGAAAAACAGCCCTTCAATCCCAAAGGACCACCTTTACACGAAGAGTCGCCCAAACCACGCTGCAACGAAACCAGCCCAGCTCCAGTCACGCAGCGCAGCTCGGGACATCAAAGGCAGGCAGAGAGAAAAAGTTCCAACAAATTCCACATTCTGTAGGGCTGATGATATAACCTCTTAGTACAAATCTCACCTCCGTTATGCTCTCTGAACATAAAGGCTAACTTTTAATAAGATCAACTGATATAACTGGAGGGGAAAAAAAAAAAAAAGTCATAAACTTTGAAGTACCCAAACCCTGAAAAAGCAGGAGAACGCTTTGTTGACAGCCTAAAGATGTGAGGGGGGGTCTCCTAATGCCTTGTCTCAGCTCTATCTGTATCTTGCTTCATACCAGCCATTTTAGGGACATATCCTTTATTGTAAAACTCTTGTTGCCTTTCATTCTCCAGCTTTCTTTTTGTCACATCTAGAAAGTCACAGGGTCCAAATTATAAACCCATTGATAAATGTGATTCTTAGGAAATACTTTAATAAACCAACTATTAGGAAAAAAACCACAGCAGTCTTCACAGCTGTTGGAAGGAGCTCTGCCTTGGCTCCCTCAAGTACCACAGTGACCCACCGCTGCTCTGCACACTGGGCATCTCCTGGCTCTCTGCAGTCTTTCCTAGTGAGAACTTGCTTTCCATGTCTTCTGCAAATTCCCACCTGAGCAAACCTCAGCTCCGGTTTTCCCATAGGTTCTGTGTCCTTCTCACCCTCCAGACTCTGGCAGTGCTCAGACTTTACCGAAGAGCTCTGGGAAAGCTGCCCACAGGGACAGCCTGTCCCAGCCCCTGTCCCCAGTGCTCTGTTCCAGCAGCAGCACCACCCCACAGGCAGGGTTTACAGCTTGTCACTGGTGCTTCAGTGTCTCCCATCTAACTGGAGCTGCAGCAATGAGCCATCAGCCTTTTCAGGAAGGCTGCCAACGTGCACCAAGCCAAGCCTGCTGAGCTCACAACTGAACAAGGACCTACCTCCACACGTAGGATTAAATCCAGTACTTTTGCTCACGTTCAGCAGGGCCTTGGTTGCCTGGCATTGCTTGAAAAAGGCAACAGCAGCAGACACCTTCCCCCCCATGGCAGGTCTTGGGGCTCATCACAGTTTGGCCTCCATGACAACAAGCAGAATTTCAATTCTGATCTATAAATTCCTTAATTTTTACTTAGTGAAAAATCTAAGGCAGATGGAAAGCAGTGAAGAGGGTTAGAGAAAACTCATTACTATAGAATTTGAATTATTACCCACAAATCTCTTAGGTCACCTCTGCTATGCTGTGAAACACACACACTCGTAGCACAAGGCTCATTAAAATACAGACTATCTGACAGAATGGGGCTATTTTTACCTAGGCTGAACAATATCCAGGCATCTTTCTCAAGCAGTTAAATCAAACTCATACTAAAAAGCACATTAGGAAGGAACTAAAACCCAAGCTGAGTATCTCAGAGACCGGTTTTTGCCCATATTCCCACCTTTCTGCTGTTTCTGTTGCTAACCACAGCAAAAATACAAATGGGAACAACCACCAAGAAGCCACCAAAATGCTAGAGAATGGAGCTGAAATTATCCGAACATCATAAACCACACACATCTTTCCACAAGATTGCAGCTGACACCTCGATGTGCGATCTTCCATCACAGTTATTTAGACCACGTCTGTGCCGTGCTGGTTTTAAACTAGCTGGCGTGGCTACCCCTGATGGCAGAGCTGAAGCTGGCTGCATGCAGGCAGCCAGCCTGGCCCGAGCTCGCTGTTACCATGGCCGCGCTGCAGCAGGACAGCCTACAGCCAGCTCAGGTAAGTCCCCTGTGCTGGCAAATCAACCTAACACAGGCATCCCCTTCGAGACAAGGTGACGCTTGCTGCTTGTGTGTGCTACAGTGATTCATGGCAAAAGAAACCGGGAAAAATACTTCAGTAGCAACTGGGATTTTCTCGGATGCTCCCAGCAGTCATTCAAGAGAAAAAAGATCAACTCTGCTGCACGCTCTATGGCATCTGCACGTGGACTACCACCAACGCTTGACAAAGTTAACTCCTCACATGTTGGACAACTAATCAATCGACTCTATTTTGTCAAAAGAGTATACGGCAAAAGAGGGACTGGTCACTCATATCCCAAACTCTCCTTCAGCAAGATGAACCGCTGTTCTCAAAAAAAAGAAAGGACATTGCCTGGAGTATGTTGAAATCAATACAACGTGATCTTTGCCTTCTGCAATAACCCAGATGTGAATATCAAAAGCAAGAACAAATATGTTTTCAGCCTGCCCACTATCAGGCATCAGTAGACTGGTAAGAACTGCAGCGATAAACTGGACAGGGAAGTTGTCTGTTACCGATGCAGCCCCTGGAATAGCAATATACTCACAGCCTGCGTTGGCAGCTCTTAGTCAAGATTCCCTCTGTGAATCTCTACTGGCCTTGTGAAACAGGAATGCCACGGATTTTGGACAACACAGTGCTTCGCTTTCAGTCTGCGTTACCAATCCCTCACCGAGGGCACACGACTCCCCAGTTCTCTCATGCCCTGGTAGCCCTCCTCGCACCACACATACCCAGGCTCCTGAGCCCACTGCTGCCCCAACACCAGCGCCCAGGGCAGGCGGGGCTGCAGCAGGCTGAGCAAGCAGGGCAAGGCAGCACTCGGCTCTGCAGAGCTGAAGGCACTGGCATCACACGTGTGCTCCAGGACCTCAGCCCTGCACTGCAGCTCTGCTCACAACGTGTGCACCCCGTCCAACCACACAGATGTCTGAGTGGAGCGTGTCTCACCAGTGAGAAGACTGTTAGACCCAGGGGATGTTACTTCTCACGACTCAAACGGTGCAGAAAAGGAGGAACAGCTGGTTTGGGGGCTTTCCTGTTACCTCTCAGACTATTCTGCCTCAGGTGGCCCCAGGCTGTGATGTGGGATACAAACATCTGTTAAAGCACTAACAAATCTCCTTGTTACGATTCTACCTGGCCGTAAGAGAGGTCAGCGAGGCTGTCAGAGCCCTCCTGACACCTTACTTCAAGTGGCTGTCTTGGATGATGTGTGCGTGTCAAGAAAGCTCAGAGGTAAATACATCCAGAGCATCATCATGGAGGATACTGTTGCCTCTCAATTTGTGTAAACAACCGCCTCTCTGAAATAATTTTTTTTTTAAACCAAACAAGGCTTCAGCATATCAGATTTAATCACCAAATTACAATTTTTTGCTTTCTGTTACGTACATAAACTATTGTCTTCCCTTTCACACGGTTCTACAGAAAAGCATTCTCACCTCCTTCGTATCTGGTGTGCCTCCTCCTACCCCTGGGCTTGCTTTTAATGGCATTACCGTGACTGGTAATTAACTTTGACTCTGGTTTAGTTATTGACCATTTCCCAGGACACATTATGCAGAAAAACTATTTCAGCCATATCACAGTTTTGGCCAGAGGTAAAATACAATACCTAGGAACAGACAGTCTTTTTTTTTTTTTTTTTTACCCTTCTGGGAAAGAAAGTA
>JAVSBS010002428.1:0-19902 GCA_033124195.1 Coracias cyanogaster | reverse complement strand
AAGCTTCTGCTCTTACTTTTCTTGAGTGGTTAGACCACTCAAGTTTATGATTTGCACATTTCTTTGAACTGATATATTTATATCCTGCTAATTATTTGAGAAAAATCTCTGACGTTATCACAAAGCAAGTCAATGCTACGGTTATATTTTCCCCCCCCTTCAAGTCTAGGTTTCTTTTTAAAGTAACCCCCAAACTTTAAAGTTTGCTTTTAGCAGTTTTCTTCTCAGTCGTTTCAGTAACTTACACTTACGCCACCACCTCTACCCTAGAATAGACCTGTCCAACTTGTCAGGAAACATCTTGGTAAAAAATTCGGATGGATTTCAGTTCCAAAGAGCCTAGGTCACATTGTGAAGACCTGACTTCACTGTTCAACAGCTGCTTTCTTGTTCTTACTCTGCTTCCCCATGAAAGGCACAGGACGTGGCTGTTGTGCTACGCAAACACCACACAGCACAACCAGCGGCTTCAGTAAGCTGGACAAGCAGGAAGCAAACAATGGTAGGTCACCTTCGGGGCTTTCTTCCCCCCTCTACAGCCACTGGAATTACGATTGAGAGAATGTTCTGCTCAGCAGTTTTCGGCTTCTGATTTTGCCTCCTCTCTTAAAGGCATAAGAGTCAAAATTTCAGAGGGAGGACTGTGTCACAGCTGGGAGCTTTTGCTGAACTAGAGATGACAAGTGCCATAGCTTGGCATTTCTTGCCAAGATGATGTATCTCATTCTTTTTCAGCAGATGAACTGACAGAAGTTGCTTGGACTGAAAGTTACAGGAGACACGAAGTCACCTGAGCAAGCTGAAGTCAGATACAGTTGTAGAAAAATAAGCTTTTCTGTAGAAAGCACAAGGAGTCCGCAGCATTCCGTCCTGACACGTACACACCTCACCCCACCAACACCACAGAAACACCATTCCACATCCAAAAGCATCCCTTATTAACCAGATTTTTGAAGTGCTGAACTACAACTGCTTCTTCACCATTAAGGCCATGTTTACTCGAAAAATTTCAGTCTGCAGATTGTGTCCTAGAAAGTGTCGTTATGTTCTACTATGCCAATGGATGTTGACATATTCCAAAAATACACTTTAAATCATCTTACTCTGCCACACATGCGGAGTAAGCAGAAATTCAGGATGGCTTCCTGGAGTAGATACCTCATGCAGAGCAATTCCTTTTTTCAAGGGCAGTGTCTCAGTAATTCAATTCTGATTTTAAATGCTCAGAAGTACTTAGCACATTATACTACTGAGCATTACTCTACAAAACCCCAAATGAGTAACTACGGACTTACACCAGATGAAGGAAGGAAACAAGTATGGCCCAGCTACTCAAACTTCCTCAAGCTGACAAAACTAAATCAATGTGTACCAAATTGTATGTTGAAATGCTAGTCTTTGAGCCTCAAATACTGTGTCAGATTCCTGAATTCAGTTACTTTTCAGAAAAGAAACTTGAAAAAGGCAGGGGCAAAGTGTGTAATGGCAAGGATAACATTAGAACAAACCAAAAAAACTAACAGCCAATGAGGTTCTAATGTTCCTTCTAGTCCACTAAACACCACAATACTTTCTATGTTACTATTCATACTACTTTATTATTTCACTTAAAATTAAGTGAAACAAAACCACTAAGTCATTGTATAGAAGCTTACCGAAGTTTATATGAAAATATTTTCATTTTGGTAATTAAACAACAACCAACCCGATGCCTCTTAGCAGCAGATTCTCAGCTGGTGCCAACTGTCACAACTCTCTTGATCTCAAGAATATTTATATGAACACATGCGAATATTTGTGTGTATATATAGACATATATATACATGAATATTTGTCACCGAAGATCCACTGCTCACTGTTTTTACAGGAACAAATCACAATCAATCATTTCAACTGGTCCAACAGCTATTTTGCCACTTCTAAAGACTGAGTGCCTGACACAAAAGGAAGCCAATATATTCTATGAAATATGGCTCTTTTCACCCTTGTATACAAAAAATACACAGACCCTGTAAAAACAGCTAAGGTTGGCCACAGCCTGATGGCAAAGGGACAGGCTCCACTGTTCCCCCTGAGGGGTCTCAAACAGAGAGCCCTGGAATAAAGGCAAACACAATTACTTGTCTCTTCTGACAGTTCACTTCAGATACATCAGGTATCCAGAGATTAAATTCACACCTTTAAGGCCCAAAAGAGCCATTGCTCATATATTCTGGTCTCTCAAGAAAGAGAGTCCATTAAATCTTAGCAGCTCCTCCCTTGGGAAGAGCTGCATTTCCCTAGACTGCATTTCCCAGAAAACACGTCTCCTTCAGAAAGAAATACCAAGTGTCCAACCTCCCGTGGCAGCGAGCGCTCCGAGACATGGCTCTGTAGGGCCAAGAACGTTTAAGGGCAGGAAACACGAAGCAATGGGCAAATGGGCGAAGATCCCTGTGCTCCGGTCCCGCTCCGCTCCTCAGCTGCTCTCCACTCCCCATCTCTGTGGAACTGCAACAATCTGGAACTGCTAGGGTTTGGTGGATGTGATGTTCACCAACACAGCAAGTCCTCACGGTAACGACTAAGTGAGCTCGGGTTTATTTCCCCTTTTTGTTATCTCTTCCTTGTATATTACACAATTTGTCTGCTTGTTTATTCTGTCAATAGTACTGTGTGCCAAGTGCGATAGAAAAATTTATTTAGAATTTAATTAAGTTTCCAAAGCCACCAGGAAAACAAAGGAAAGTAGATACGTGAGAAGAGAGAGGGAAACATTCCGGTAGTATGAAGCTCAAAGCTCTTTTCCTGTTCCAGAATCACAGAATCGCCTAGATTGGAAAAGACCTTTGAAGATCACCAAGTCCAATCGTTAACCTAACACTGACAAGTCCTTAACTAAACCCTATCCCTAAGCACTGTGTCTACGTGTCTTTTAAACCTCTGCAGGAATGGTGACTCCACCACTGCCCTGGGCAACCTGTTCCAACGCTGCCTTCTTTGGGGGAAAAAAAAAAAAAAAAAAAAGTATCTGAATCTTGGACATGAACTACTTGGTCAAATTCCTTTAACACTGTGTACACCCTGCCCAGGTGACTGCAACTCCAATTCGAGCCACCAGAAACAAGCTCAAGTGCATTTCACGATCACAAGCTTGGGTATTTGTTTGTGTCCTGGAGTCACTCTGAAAATACCTCCTCAAAACAGGCCAAGCCTGGAACACCAGCATCTCCGTTTGAACAACACAACTACAAAGCACTGAGAGAACAAAACCAAAGGGCAGCTGCCTCTAACCAGTACTACCAGTTTCCTCCTCTTAAAGCTTGTGATGTGCTCAGTAAAATAAAGCCAGCAGTTGGGCTGTGATCTCTGTTATAGTGCGTTATCCAGCATAACCCAACAGAAACCAGTAGAGCTGCACTTACACCAGCAATTCAACCAAGCTGACTCCCACAACAAAGAGGGGGAAGAAACCTAGTGGGAGGGGAATATCTCAAATACACAGCTCAAGGGACTGCTCAAGTAATTATTCAGTGATGAAAGAAAAGGTATTTCAACCGTACCAGAAAACAACCTAAATTACACTAAGATCATACGACAGAACTACGTGAGACACCAGGTTTAGAAATGTCATAGTGAAGATAGAGAAAACTCTGATAAAAGGCCACATGAAGAAGTAGATCCTACGCAAAATCAATCTGGTTTTGCTACTTTCTATAAAAAAAAACCACCACCCTGTCAGTCTTCTCAGTGGCAGGAGGAACAGAGAGCAGCAGATCTGAGTCAGGGGGACAAAAGCAGATTGAACAGTAGAAACAAGTCAGCAGCCAGCCCCAAACAGTCTGGCACACAACAAAACGTACCAGTAATTACCAGCTTCTGAGCAGACCTCGGTGAGAGACAGTGGAAGAGCTGCAGACGAGATAACAGATGGAAAGACAAAGCCAATCAGGAATCCAAGTGGAGGGTTCCAGCAAGGAGAACCTCCGCCAGTGTACATTTTGCAGTCTTTAGTTCCCTAACTAGGTCAAGGGATTTTTTAATTTTTTTTTACCACTTAACTGCTGCGTGCAGTAAAAAGTTCTAAATTGAGAAGGATAGGCACCCCAAAACTCCCCAAATTATTCTGAGCACGTATGGAAAATAAAGACATGACTGAATATATTTGTGTTGGAAGCCCTTTAAACAAGGACATGCAGAAAAGACACAGACTTAATTCCTGTAAATATGTAATTTTTTTTAAAAATGTAAATAAATCAGTTTGTTGCATAGCTTTTACCCAAGGTACCGAACAGGGCACTCCATGAGAAAATACGGGAGGGGAGAAAATACAAAGTGCTTTTCCGAATGACCAAAGGCAGGATGGGGGAATTTATACACAAGCTGACAGACGGCAAAAAGCCTTGGTGATTGCATTCAGTTGTCCTATCAATTGGAATTACTTTCCCCCCATTAATCTTTGAACTTTCTCAATACTCTGCTATCAAAACAAATTTGTGATGTTAACACTACACTTGACTCATTAGCATTCCACCACCAGGGGTTTGCTAACATACCAACTGAAAAACTCAGGAGCAAAGTAACAGGTTGTTGAGGTAAGTGTACAGAATCTTATCCAAATAATAAATAACTCCAACCATTTCAGCTAATACCGTACAGACATCATTAACAAAAGGCTTTCTCTTGCTATTCTACCCCGCACGCTCCAATCACTCAAGTGCTGCAGCACTGGCATATGTGTAGCTAATCCTGAGCAGGAATGACTCTGAATGCTAAGCAACAGTTTATTCTGACCGAGCGGAACACAGACGGGCCGTTGTACACCAGTCTATGTGATAACGCACAGCAGCCTCAGCCCGCTTCTCGGCACAGCACACGGTCCATCATTTCCAAGAAACAAGAATTCAGTCAATAGTTGATTTAAAAACCCCTGAACACCACACGAATTACAAAGATGCTTAATGCTGAAGACGATGTTCCCTCCTCTGCCAAACCAGGCCTGCCCAAAAGCCTGCTGATGTCCCCGGAAGGACTCCCACCGCCTTTGCGGTGTCTGCCTAGCACACAGAGGGACAAAACAGCCGTGCTGGAGCCCAGGGGGAAGGAGAACCATGGCAGCAGCAGGCTTGACTGCTCTGCTCTGGCTGTGGCAGACCGGCCAGGAGACTGAGATGGACTCAGAAGACCCGAGCTGCATGCTGCATCTTGCTAGGCAATCTTGGATGAGTTATTTGTCCTCCGCACCTCACTTCTCCAGTCCTTCACTCACCTCTTGTAAGGTTCTCCAAAATCTCGTGATGTGGTTAAAAAAAATAAAAGAAGCACAGCACGTTGAAGCTCCACTGGCCTCTGCTGACACAGATCAAGGTTCAGTCTGCTCTGGACACTCTCAAACACCAGATTAAACAGCTTGAATTAAAACCTTTCATATGCAGTGGCAAAGGATCAGTTCACCAGGACTACAGTGCAGCACAAACACCAGTCTCCAGTGTCACCAGTACAGAACAAAATGCACATGAGAATGTGAAATCCACAGTACAGCGTCAACGGGTGGGCTCAGGTCAGGTGATGGTGTTTATTAAAGCTTCAACTCACTCCTCAAGGGCTTCTCTTCTAAATCAGAACTCTATCAGCACCAGCATCCAAACAATTATGATCTACAGACTGCTCTGACTGACATCTAGAACTGAACTACACTTAGAGGTGCAGGAACGTGCAAGCACTGATGAAGTATTACAGGCTTCACACGCATCTGTCAAATGCAGGCACAACCCACCAAAACAGAACAAAGACACTCTTTCAGACACCATCTCAAGCCCATTTGATATTACCGGTGAAATGGAGTGCTCTGCAGCTAACTCTCTCATCTCCCACTCACGTTTTCCAAGAAACAATTCAGTATTCAGACAACAAAAAAAAGTTTTTCAGCATTAACAGCTGTGTTCTCATGTGCCCAGAATGTCTGGACGTACGACAGAGATTTAAGAAGTGCCTCCATACCAGAAAGCTTGTCTGCTCTTGTAACTCTGACAAATAAGAGGCATTATCTCTTTCTACAAGCCTTGCCTCACTCCAGTGCATACAGCACCTCATACAAATACAAGGTGACTCAGATTTAGGGGCTTAGGACTTTCTTTTTAATATCCCACAGCTAACAGAAGCCAGCATTGCCCCACTGCTGCCAGTAGATCTGCATCGCCTGTACCTGAGCTGGAAACGACACCAGCTTCAGAGTTGCCTTGGCATTTCCCCTGGAGAGGGACTGCGAAACAAGTCCCAGTTTAGGAACTTTGCATGCAGGATAGAGCACAATGCTCCAGAGATGAACAGAGCACGGCAAAGCAGGCATTCGTTTCAACTTCTGCTTCTTATCTCAGCCCGCAGCACGTCAGAAGTGAGCTGGTAACTATGCCGGTCCGGTGTAGGAGAGGCCACTAAAAACCTCAGGGAAGAAGGCTCTCCATTGTCAGAGCTCCGGGAGCTCCCTGGTCGCAGCCAGCGCGTTGCGCAGCACTGCACCGCCATCTCTTGGCACGTATTGAGATCAACTACGCACAGGAATAAATTGATATTAAAAAGACATCAGAAGATATAAAAAAAACCAACATCAAACAGACCTGTTTCTCTTACTAGCCAAATAAATACAGATTGAAGCTCTAGGTGAGGAGTCTAGTCTACATCCAGTTCATCCCCCTGACTCAAGATTTCTATTTAATGTTGGACACACCTAAAAAACGTAACTATTAAGAGTTTAAATACAGTTTAAAATTTTTTTCTTACTATTTTCCACAAAAGAGTAACTAATTTTTCTAGCCAGCTTATATGAGTAACACATAATGAACATCCTCAATTCAGGACTTTATCCACTTGATTAAAACAGTATCAAAATGCCAGCAGAGTTGTAGGAAAAAAATATCGCTTAAATTCTCAGTCCCTTCAAGGATACAAAATCATAAATAATGTAATTCAAAATATACAGCAAAGACAAAGACAGGAATACAGCCTAATGTCACCTGTATATACTGGAAATGCAGAAAGTAGTTAGAAATAAAGTAGTTGCCAATAGCTCCTGATGTACACTGTTTACACTCCCTTTAATATGAAGTCCAAGAGATCACCAAAATACTGCAACAGCTCCAGAAAACACCATCAGGATTTAAATTTTGACAGCTACCAGTTCTAGAAACGGTTCAGTACTGAGCATGAAGCCACATCAGCCCCCGCTGCTGGAAACGCTGTCCATGTGACTATCCGCAGGTTCCTAACGCGAGCTCCCAGGCAGGCCAGCCTGGCGCTCCGGATGCCTCCCCCTCTCCTGCAGGCCCCTTCCTCCTCTACACATACACAGTCCACAATATTCCAGGGGCTGAAATTTTTTTAGTTTTCAAAGAAGGATTGAAATGCACGTCTCCTCCTCCCGCGGACAAAGAGCAGCTGAATAACGCCTCTTACAAAGCCCCCAACCTCGTCCCAGTGCGATTTACCATCATTCCATCGGAGCGAACAGAAAGGATTTGCAGCAGCTGAAAGTCTGGCATCTATTCGAATGTGTTCTAAAACAATGACAACAGCATGATCTTCCAAAAACCCCACAGAATTACAAAGTTGTGAACGCTGCGCTCACACAAACAAGGTCACTGTGTACTTACTTGAGATGCAGTTACATGGATTTGGCCTTTCTGTAGTAAGTGGTAATTTCAGTGAAAACAACCTTTCAGTTCAGCAGGAAAGGAAAATAAGTCATGTACCCTGCCGTTGCAGTTCATGATGAGACTCCCAGCCCTAATTTAAAGGTCACCAACAATCCTTCGAAAGCAAGACGCTTTGTGCTTTCTCCACATTTCATAGAAGGCCGTCAGGGCTGACTGGTTCACACAGCAGCACCACACAAGCCTGGCCAAGAAAGAACTTCAGCCTCCCCTTCAGCCCTTATCACCCTATTAGGCATGCCAAACCGACCAGCAAGAACGTAAAAATCATCAGGATTAACGTTGGCACAAATAATTTATTTGCATTGTAATTGTATTACAGTATTTCTAGCAGTGTTAGTACTCAAGTAGAGGAACTGAAGACCTTACTGTGCTAGGTGGTCTACATAAAGGTTGGAAGTGGACAGTCTTTGCTTCCCCTTCTCCTAAAGAGCATCATATGATACAGATGGAAGTTTCTCTGGTTTTGTTCAGTTGAGTTGTGGGGTTGTTTTCTTAAAACACCTGACAGTGAGTGAGAGCACTGTTGCCACGGGGAGTGTGGCTAGAGGTGCTGGAAGCAGGTTCCTCAGGCTTGGGGCTCATTCCGAACCTGAAGGGTGCAGAATGAGACCATTCCTCATGGCTCCCAGCTATCTGCACTGCACTTGACTGTAAAGCATTCAGAAAGACCGAGAGGTGCTTGAAAATTTTCGTTTCATAAAACATACGGAAATAAGTGTTGTGGAGAACATTAAGATAAAATTGAGAGACTGCAAAATTAATAGCTTTGAAAGGTACTTAAACTCTAAACATCTGGAAAGCTACATAAACTAACATTTGTTTTTAGTAAGGCATTATTTCTGTTTTTTCTCGCTAAACTTCTTTTAGAAGGAATATCCAGAAAGTTTTTAGCATTATGCCTTGGAGATAAATTGTATTTAAAGGTTACAGTGCAAAACTAGATATTAGTCCTACACACGATGGCTTATTAATTGCCCTAGATAGGTGCATACTCATACATTTGTTCATAGAATTTGACAAGGAGAATTGATTTACTAGCACAGTGAAATACTGCACTAAACAGACATAATTCTTTCTATATACTGCTCCTCCCCTCTTAAAAGCATTCTGGTTGACTGCATGCCACACTGAATTACTATTCTACAATCATTAGGTGATTTATTTCACTGCTCCAGCACATACAGTTAACTTTCATCTACATTCTTATTCTAATTTCACCTTTATGTTTTCTGTTGTCATACCAACAAGGAAAAATTATGGATTTCATTTAAACCAAAGTGCAGTCATGGAACTGCAGATAAGATCAGGGACTTGTTTATTCTCTTGCGACACATCTTTCTCAACAATGCAAATACACCGAAAAGGGAAATACAATCTTTTTGAAAACATAAATAGTACAGAATCATCAGGTTGAAAACTTTGTGATATGTTGAGCAAATATTGCTTGGAAAAAACACCACCACCACCACAACCCCAGACCCATTCTTATCCCTGTCCAATAAAGGAAGGGTTGCAGACCAAGATGCTGCGTGTGACAAGAACTGGAGGGACGCCTTCCGCAGTCCATCGTGCCTGGCCCAACGTTCACCAAAGATAAAAATGATTATTCCTGACTCAGCCTTCTATTTTATTCCCAGAGCAGCAGAGTTCTCCATCAGCCTTCGCTTATATGCATTTTGAGATGACTTACATCCCAACAATTCTTGGGAGTTACCAAGCAGCAAGACAAAACCTGATGAATGCTACAGTCTGAGTGCACTGAGTTCATTCCACACGCAGCACAACAGCCTTTGCATGCTAATCTTTTACAGCTTGGGACATCCCCACAGCATTTGCCAAGACAGAACTGTACATTTCCCTCTACACCTACAGCAATTTTGGGCTCATGCTGACTGGAAACATGGCTGATGCACAGCATGTGTGCCTGAAGACTCCCTGAATCACTACAACACACAACAGAATTGACAACGAGCCACTGAAAACCACTCCAGCAGGAATATTTACATGCATTAGATCACACTAACAATGAAAAATCAAGTACAAGAACCTAAATCATTTATTTAAAAAAGAAAGCCAAAAAAATAGACTTGATTATAAGAAATTTTCATTACACCATGTTTTATAGGGTATAGAGATGAGGCACAGTCACAAAGGTTTCCAGAAGCAACACAGATTCCAAAGGAAGGGAGAAGAGAAAGCAACCGTACAACCTCATCCATCATCTGGGATCTTTACTCAGCAGAACTGCCTGGAGTAGACCTGGAAAAAACCAGAGGCATCTAGATTCTCAACTCTGAGAAAACAACTTCAATCAATATAGTCAATTAAGTTATAAATTTAAGCTGAGAAGACTGTATTAAATATCTAGATACATGCACCAAGGATATATTTCTACACAAAAGAACCCACTGCAATACTAGGGTACACACCTCAAAAACCAGCTACACAAAGCTCCCAGTCCCTTCCTGAGCAGCACCGAGTGCTAACCCAGCACCAGACGTGCACCTTGATAACCACGAGCACACGGCTCACCACCACCTTCAGGACTGCTCCACACACACCAAACCAGTGAGCTTCTGACAGGCTGCTGTTGTCATTATCAGCACTAAGAGGAAACTGAAGCTTGACCTCACTCTGGCTTCAGCTCTGTGTTCCACGATACCCAGGGATCCTAACCATAAAGGATCACGGCACCGCCACCTGAAGGGCCAGGAAAGCACGTGCTGGGTGAAAGCAGTAACTCGGCCTACCGCAGTCAAACACGCCCGGCACTGAAGACGCTAGAAGCACAGCCTGATACACACACAAAAGCAACTGCACCACAAACCACACATCACCCTGTGCAGGCAAGGGCCAAAGGAAGTGCACAACTACTACTTCCTAAGGTGGCCCAGCGAAGCTATACAGATGCTCCCTCAGCTTCATTTACTCACCTCCTGCAAGTGCTGGAATGTCCAGCTGTCTGGCAAAATGCTGAAAAGAAGCAGCATGTCAAGTGAACCTGTGAATCAAATTTGGCAGCCCAGGTTTGCTAAGCACACTGTAGCACCAATACATCAACTTGAAACGCTGGCTTCCATCCCCTGGAACTGTCCATTACACGTGTAGTCCAGAAAAGACCTGAAGAGCAGGCAAATACATTTGCCTTATCTATAGAGGCCTTGCCAGAGGTCAGTGATGTCAAATGAGTTTCTTTCCTACACGGCAGATAGGGAGCAGAGAAGAAAACTGACCTGCACTTCAAAAGGAGGAAATTCCCTCATTCTGGAAGGCAGCTCTGTGTCTCATCTAGTAACAAGAATCTTTTGAAGAAGTGTCGTCACAGGAATCGAACTGCAATGCTGTTCTGTAGCACTGTCTGTTAATAGAAGCAAAATAACACACTCAGGACAGCACCCTGCAAAACATGACCACCATTTAGCCATCCGCCTGGTCTTTGCAAGCGGCTCACCTGCTCCTGGCAGGCCAAAACACCTCACAGATGCAACTTTACTTAACTGAGATACGTCCTGAGACTACTTTTCATTGAAATATATTGCTGGAAGCAGTTTGCACGGTGAGATCTGCATTTTTCCCATTGTTCTAAACTTGTTTTCTCTACATCCAAGGATGTGACAAAACGTTGTTATATAAGTTTTTTTACTCACATGAACGTCAAGACTTTGTGACTGTGTATTGGCAAAGATTTATGGTTCCTATTACCTAAAATCAATGCTGCAAGTGCAGCATACAATGAGAGATGGGACGCAGAGCCCTGTGATAGCTAAGACCAACAACTCAACCACTGGTTAACTCACTCCGTGTTTCTGCATCAGTCTTCTTATCTGTACAAGAAAGGGAACAAAGTTCAGCTATTTCTGCAAAGCACTTGGAGATATTTTGATAAACTATGTTATTCAAACACAGCATTTTCCAAGGTCAGTCTTCCCTGCACAGCTAAGGCATCCTTGAACCGATCTTTCGCTTCTCCCTCTTTGGATTTACAAACACGATTATCAGATATTTCATTTCAGCTTCCATTTACTTACAGAAGATTTAGCCAGCTCATTAGCACACAGCAGGAGACAGTTTGAGCAGGCAGGAGCCCCAGGCTCAGGAATGACCCTCAGAAGTCCTGCTTCCAAACTTAGTGAGGGCCAGGTGGGACTGACCAAGAAGGAGCTCGGCCGTGCAGAATGCTGGCAGCGAGCCCATCGACCTCGCTGTGCTCCGCCACAGCAGGCTCCCACCAGTTCAAAGTCCTCAGCCAACAAAGGGCTTTAATGTACTTCACAAGCTATAAAGCATAAATGAATTGAGCAGTAAATGGGCAAGCCTAGTTTCTGAGCTAAGCAATTAGTAGAGAGGATTAATGTATTTGTTTTTGTAAAAGACAGCAACAGCAATGCCGAGCATGGAGGGGAATCATAGCTGCAGTCAGGCAGATGTTTGCCCATAGTACTGAACTACCAGTAGCACATCTTAAAATAACTACAGACTGGCCTGAGAACAGTTCAGGAGTAGAAAATAGGGAGATATGTATGTTTTGACTCCTCATCTTCAAAGGGCAGACTACTGTGCAGGGAACAACAGCATAGGCAGAGGAGCCGTGTTCATCACCTGGCTGTGGCAGGCACCTCATACTGGCAGAAAAAAAGACAAAATCTTTACACCTGGTCTTTCCGCAGTTCTCTGAGCACTTAAGAGCAGATATTGGAATGCAATCAGACTGCTCATGTCTGTCTATCCTGCCTAAATACACTGTAGAACATTCACAGTCTATGGGTTTACTACTAAACAAACCAATAAACTTCAGGGGTCATAATAAATCAAAGTATTATCATTGCATTATCAACACATTTCAAAATGTGGTTGTTTGTAACGAGCCTTCCAGCCACCAACGCACGTGAACAAAACCCTAACAGAACATGTACAGTTTATCTGCCTTGCCAAGACCACAGGGGAAAAAAAATCCACCACCTTAGCGTCCAGACACTACTCTTTGAACTTGACAGGCTTTAGAATATTGTCGCTCTACTCCACTTAATGGGATATTGATTTTTTATACTTCACTCACTGCAAATCAATATTCTAATAGACGCACAATAGACCGGCAGAAGGATAGCGAGTACATGCCCACTAACGTGATGGAGATTATTATCCGGGAATGAAGGACAAATCAAAGGAAAATTTAAACCTGACATGAAAAGAAGAGCAGCACAAAGAGAAGAGTATGTAAGCAAGGGAATGAAAAAAAAACCTATCTAAGATTAACGAGAGAAGGAAGAAGAGACAACCTGAGGAGAGCATGGATAAGGCAGCTACCAAACTCTCAACCTGGGCGTGACAGACTGAAGTCCCTCTGGACTGTCTACATTCAACGCCACAATTCAAGAAGCACTTTAGGTCTCCTGCAGGAATGTCTCCAGTACATCACACAGCACATGTATTTCCTTTTGAAGTCAAACAGCCAGTTTAAATACCAGAGAACTATCTGAACAGCCTATTCGGAACAAAGTCAGGCAGAAACTATGTGCAATGTGAAATAAAACACTTCAAAGGAATACTTTATTATTCCAGAGATCGGTTCCACAGGAACCTAGGCAGCCAAAGGGAGCCTTCAAACAGGCTCTTTTAGCAAAATGCCTTCTTCTGATTGTGGCTTTCTGGAGCAGGCTGCAAACAACTTTTTACGCTGCAGAGTTTCAAGCGGCCCATCTTGCATGGCCTAGTAACTTGCTGGTGTAACCGAACAGCAAGCTCAAGACAGGAGACACTCCAACAGTCCAGATAAACAGGAGACCACCACAAGAGCATTCCTGAGGCAGAGAATCCCCACACCCCAGTGCACTGGGAACTCACCAAGTAGCGATCCCGCTGGAAACCACCTCAGGGGCTACAACAGAAGCCAAGCTGCAAGTAAGCCCAAAGCGCACTCTCTTGGCAAAGCAGGCAAACCTCATGCCGGGCTACACAAGGAGCACAGATCCAGGGAAGTCACTAACACACGCCATGACAAGGTAGCGACGCAAGCCGTGGCCACTTGTGGGCCCCCCAGCTCAAAAGATACATCAAAAAAATCAGAGATGATCCAGCAAAGGACTACCAAGATGGTCAGGAGACTGGGTATAAGTCCAGTAAGAGTTTGAGGGCCGTATGCTTCTTTATCCCAGCAAGGAAGACATTGAAGGAGCGCTATGAAGAGTAATTACGAAGATAACGGAGTCAAGCTCCTCTCAAAAGGGGAGACAAGGCATAACAGCAAAAAACTGCAGCTAGGGAAGTACAGGCTTGACATATTGAAAAAATTCTCTTGCTGGGAGGCAGGCACAGCCCTGAAACCAGTACTCAGGGAGACTGTGAAATCTCAGGTGTTCAGAGTTTTTCAGAAGTCAGCTGAAGAACACCACAGCTGGCAACACTCCCGGTTGAAGAGAGGGTTGCACCACATCACCAGAGCTCCCTTCCAACCACCAGTACTGATGATGACGCTACAAATACATGAAATCCCCCTATCATGTGTTAAGCACTAGGGATTGTTTAGCTTCCACAACACTGACATGAGAAAGAAATCTCTTAGAAAACACTTATGAGAAAAGCGGCTTTCTCTCTAACTTCTTTCGCACAAGGACTGGGCCCAGATTCCCGAGCACAGCTCCTTCCCCGCAGTCTGCCGAGTCACAGGTTCACACAACCCCTGAGCTCCACCACCTTGTTCCGACACACAGCACTAGCCATGAAAACCCAGTGAGGGGAGATGGAAAACAGCTCTCAAATGAACTCCTCGTTCCAGGTACATTAACCTTCCAAGCTCCAATTATCAGATGGATATTGAGAAATACGAGAAACCGCAGAGAACACTCATAACAATGATTAATGAGCAGCGAGCATTATTCATACATGGAGAAGAACCAACAGCTAGAAGCATGCAATGCATCAAAGAAAAATTATTCATATAGTCGCGTCCCAGAGACAGCACAGCATGTTACAAAAGAAAATCCCAGCTGCACCAGGTGCCTTAGCTCAGCATCACCAAGTCCATGTACGGTTCACTGCCAGCTCCATTTTAAGCTTCCTTTCAACAATTTTAGGTAACAAATTAAAATGAGCTTTCATCAATTCCTCATCCAACCCAGGCATCTCAACCGTTCCGCCCCTTCGTAGTTCAATACAATGGAAGCCCTGAGTGGGAGGAGGAGGAGAACACTGGATTTTCCATGACCTTTTGCTGATTTCCAAACCCCCATCTCCTGTACCTGTAAGCAATCTGTTTCTTTTACTACAGAGTAATGACTCATTACCTCTGTCATTTGAAAATGGAAAAAAATTCCATCTGGCATGGAGGATTAGCAGCCAAATTACATGTGTCTTGATCTAAAGGTCAATTTGGTAATAACAGAAAGCCTTGAACTACAAAACCAAAGTGTATCTCAACATCTGCAATCACTCCACATTTCAGCATCTATCTCACAAAACTGGTCTAGCACCTTCCCCCCACAACAAGAAGTGCTTACAGGATGAAAGCATCAAGCCCAAGAAGGTAGGGCTTGGAGGCATCCATAGGAAGCAGCTCCACTGCTGCGAGGGAGGACAAACCAAGAGAGACAGGCTGGGTGCATTTAAAGCCTTCCACAGCTTTGATTCCATTCAGTTGGGAATGGGTACATTTCCTTTACATTCACATCCAGATACTGGGAGGCACTGACCTCCTGAAGTTCCTCTTCCGTACCTCTTTTCTCTCACAGGCTGAGTATAAACCTAATCAATTCCATTCCCTTTCTTCCTGTCTCCGTTAACTGCCCAACCCACACACCCAGACTTCACCACCCAATCTCACCTGTTCCTTTCCAGGTGTTGCTCAGCTTCTCTTCACAGGCAGGACAAAGGGGACACAACAGGTCAAGACTCTCTCCATTTCCTACACGTTGCAGAAAGAGGAATCAGGAAAGTCAGGTCAGTAACCACCACAGGAAGAGACACACAAGTAACACCTTGTTGGAGGGGCAGAGAGCATGCTCCAGGGGTTTCTGCCTCCCAAGTCTGAGGAGCTCATCTCTAGATGTGATGCCGATTTCCAAAGGAGAACACATGGCTCATGCAAAGTGAAAAAGGAGGTGGAAAGATGCCAAGAGCTTCCTCAGCCTTAACCCCCAAAATAACTGACCCAGGGGTGGATACAAAATCTACTGGAACCACTAGCATCCAAAGAACACAACTCCAACTCCTTTCTCCCTAGCCACAGCTCAGTTTGCTGTTTGCAGAGCAAAGATAAGGCGAGACCAACTATGGCTGCTCTACTCTTATCACACTGTACAGAAACTGTTTTGTCATGATTGCTTTAGAAGAATATCATATATAGCAATGCCAAGGCCTCCGAGGCCAAGGCAGAGCTTGGTTCCATGGGCCTGTATCTCCCTTCACCCAGAAGACAAATTTAAGTGAATTATCTCCTGACAAAGTAGCCAAGGGGAAGATCAGGGCTGTGCTCTGCATTGCTGTAGGTACAACACCTGCCAAATATTTTTCCACCCCAAAAGGAGATGGTTGCTGCCACTGCCCAGCCACAGCTAGCAGAATTTCTAAACCTTGTAAGTTCTGAACACGTGACTTTCCACCCACATTACAAACTACATTATTTAACAAAAAAACAAATTAAGCTTCATCAAAGTGTAAACAGCCAGGGCTAAAAAAAAAAACCAAATCAACAAACAAAACAACCCCCTACCACCAAAAAAAGCCAAAAAAACTCTAATACCTTCAGAGTAAGCAAGGAATTACAGCCGCATGAAGAACTGCAATAACTCAGCAGCTTGTAATGAACGTTAAATTACACGGTGATGAGTATTTTCACACCCATCACACAAGGCCACACCGGAGGTGCAGCCCCGTCGCAGGGAGGGACCCACAGGGACAGCCACATCACGTTCCCCCAGCCTTTGGCCGAGAGCAGCCTGATCCCAGGGGCGCAGAGTGAGGCAGAGCCCCTGTCGCCCCTCAGCCCCTCCGCAGAGAGCGGCCCAGCCCTGCCCTGCCCGGCTCCGCGGCGGCCTCGCCGGACACAAGATGGCGGCTCCCGGGCAGCGCCAGGTGAGCCTCCCTCCGCGCGCCTGCACGCAGTGCGTCACTCCCCCCGCCCAATCACCGAGCGGCTTCGGCGCGGGTAGCCAATCGCGGCAGGTCAGGGCAGGGCCGGGGCCGGAGCCATGGCGGCCGGGGCGGACCTGAGCGGCGGGCTGGAGCCGGTGGCCGTGGCGCTGTGGCCGCCCGGGGAGGCTCCGCCGGCCTTCCAGGTAGGGCCCGAGGCCGCGGCCGTCCCGGGGAGCGGGCTGGGGAGGCGGGGAGGCCTGAGGGAAGGGAAGGAAGGCAGGCAGGCAGAGGGAAACGGCCTGCGCGGCACGGGGCCTGGGGGAGCCCGTTTGCCGGGGCCGTCCCCTCAGGCAGCCCGGCCCGGGCCTCGCCGAGGCGGGAAGGCAGCGGGAGGGTTCTGGGGCTCGTTGCAGCTCCAGGACCAAGCCCTCGGTACTGCTGTCCTTACGGGCTCGCTGTTCACCCTGCGCTCCAGTTACACAGATGTACGATTTTTTTATCGACGTGGGGAATTTTGTACAGTTTAATCGCGCAGTTAAGACGTCACCTCTTAGGAGGCGTAAAGCTCTTGCGCTGCTAGCCCTGCAGCGGGAACTCGTCTGGGAGTAAAACCTGGGGGGCTTGGCAGGTGCTTCTTGCTGCACAACCCTCCGAAGAGGCTTGCAAGGAAAAATATGGTCTAGAAATAGAGGACAGTACTTCACGCTCAACTTTTTTCATACTTTCTCAGACATAACCGTTTTCTGTGTTACTCATTGTAAGTTCCAAACACATTTCCTGGAAGTACACCTGGTTGCCAAGGAGTTTGCTTCAGTCATGTTAGAGACTTTTAGTAAGCCTGGGGAAACAACCAAAGGCCTAATCCAAATAGACCCTAATTTTCCGAAATTGCAGGGTGTGCTGGTGCTGAACAGAAATAGGAAAGCTTGTAGCAGCAACTGGGAGAAGATGGGAACAAATAACGGATATTACACTTGGTTTTGAGTAAAGCCGAATGACTCAAAAAGCTGATGTTTATGAAAAAAGAAACTTCCGAATGAAGTGGCATGTTTCCCAACACCCAGAAGCTACCAGACATAAGCGACTGTGAAATGTTATATTTAGTAATAGCACATGCTCCAGGTTTCTAAATAAAGCTTTGCAAGTGGAACGCTTAGAAGAAAGTAAAAATATGTATGTGGCTGTCTAGCTGTCTTTATATTTTGATTTTCAAATTTGGCAAAGTTTCTGCTGGCTTCTTTTTTGCAACAGTACGTGGCTCTATAATCATCTACCTGCTGGGGGCATTAGTGGGATACTGAAAACCTGATTTTTTTCCTTTTTGGCTAGGGGGGCTTGCTTAAACTGAACCACATCTATTCCCAGAGACAGGATTTAGGGTGAAGCAACTATGTCACCTTCCACTCTGACAAGAAGTGTAGTTAGCTCAGCTTTTTTGTAAATATGTAGAGGTGAGCTAGGGCAACACCATCATCACTTTGTAACAGAATTAGCAGGAGCAAGTTCGAATGCAGTATTTTGAAGAAATACATTGAAAGTATCTTCATATTTAACAATTCTGTGACTTAAAATAGCTATAGACTAGCCTTGTAAGTAGCTTATCAAGCGTTTTAAAGGAGGGAAGATGACTTCAAAGATACTGTGCTATTTCTGTAAATAAAAATCACATCTAGTAAACTAGACTCCATTAGCTGACATGTTTTTCCTGCTAAGAATTTTTTTTTTCTGTCTAGTAAACTACTCTGAGAAATTCCATCATGAACAGACTACCGATTCTTTTTCAGTCTATATGGAATATCTGACTTGAATTTTGGTAAACATTTTAGAAATTAGACTTGTAGTTAGAAGCTTACAGGAAAATGAAGTGTTCACATGGCGGGGGGGATTGAAACTAGATGATCTTTAAGGTCCCTTCCAACCCAAACCCTTCTATGATTCCATTATTTCAGCTCATATATCAGTTGTTGCCAGACATGGACTTCTTAAAAATGCGATAGCCTCTGTGGGAAGACGCGATAAGGATTTGATTCTTGTTCTCTTTGCAGTATAGCCCAGACAACGTGGCAGGAGCGGACGGAGACGTTGACCCCACTGAAATCACCTTCCCGGGATGTTCGTGTCTTACCAGCTCCTGTGTGGTTCACACATGCTCCTGTCTTTGCCGTGGTGAAAATTACAGCACGTTATGCCTCAGGCCTACAGACGAGGAGGAGGAGGAGTACGCCAGGCCTGTTTTTGAGTGCAACGCCATGTGCCGGTGTGGGGAGTCCTGTCAAAACAGGGTTGTCCAGAGGGGTTTGCAATTCAGCCTCCAGGTATTCAAGACTGAGAAGAAAGGGTGGGGTCTCCGCACTCTGGACTTCATAGCTAAAGGGAGATTTGTTTGTGAATATGCTGGTGAAGTTTTAGGCTTTAATGAGGCACGTAGAAGAATTCAGGCCCAGACATCAGAGGATTCGAACTACATTATAGCGGTGAGGGAGCACCTCCATAACGGTCAGGTGATGGAGACCTTTGTTGACCCTGCGTACACTGGTAATGTAGGCAGGTTCCTGAATCATTCCTGTGAACCAAATTTATTTATGGTGCCTGTTCGAGTTGACTCAATGGTGCCTAAACTGGCACTTTTTGCAGCCACTGACATTTCTGCTGGAGAGGAACTTTCATACGATTATTCTGGAAGGTTCCATAATTTACCAATAACTAACCAAGAACAAAAGTCTTTAGAGGAGGATAACGGATTGAGAAAACCTTGCTACTGTGGCTCCCGCACGTGTGCCTCCTTCTTACCATGGGACAGCTCCCTCTTTTCCACACCAGAGGCTCACTCAGGGAGCTCTCCATAGCTTCTCAGACCTTAAGCAGACCTAAAAAATCTTTTCCTAGCAGTTAAATAGAGCTCTGATTGCGTACGCCACCAAGGAAGCACTTGTGCTTTTGAGTAATGGCTAAAAGACAAAATTTGGGGAGTAACTTCATGCAGTGTCCTAGAGACTGTTTTCAAGGTGGATGGTGTGAAGGAGCTTCAGAATGTTCCAAAATCAGTTACTAGGCCAGGCCTGGTGGTTTTTTTGTGTCTTCTTCTGACAGCTTGCTGTATTTTGGCCCAGTTTGCCCAGGCAGTGGTGGAGTCCCCATCCCTGGA
>JAVSBS010002427.1:29367-40662 GCA_033124195.1 Coracias cyanogaster | reverse complement strand
ATTCCAAATCCCGCCCGCCCCCAGCGACGTGTGGGTTTTCCCGAAAGGTGACCTCAGAGAGGTGCAAGGATGGATGGGGAAAGCGGGTCTCATCCCGCCCAGCCCCTTTTCCCCCACGCCGCAGGCAGCTGGCTCCCCTTGCACCCCCCAGCCCAGCCCCACATCCATCCCACCGGGCTGAAAAGGTGGGTCTGGGTTATGCGGCTGGTGCCCACGGGGCCTGATCTTGCAACGCCCGCCATGGACTTTCCTCTCCCGCCTCCCCTGCAAAAGCCAGTATCTCAGACACTCGTCCATCACGAGTAAAATTCTTATTTTATTAGGTTTTTTTCCCCTCCCTTCCAATCCTCCTGGAGGCCCACGGAGGGGATCCAGGGAGCCCGTGTTTGGCAGATAGAGCCATCCGCCCAGAGCTTCGCAGCACTGTGGAAGAAAAATCTCTATAAAACGAAATAGGCAATCAACTGAAATCTATCCTCTTTAAATAAACTGATTCCTTAGTATTTTCCCAGTGTTGCTGTAAGTTGTTGTCTGTGATGTCCCCCAGGGCTCTTTCCTCTGCTCTCTGATTTGGTGTATAAAAGCAGCTCTGAATGATGGATTACTGTGTCATTGCAGCCTGCAAAGGATTAATTTGTTTCATTGATTTCTCTTTAGGCAGATTGCCAGAATTCTCTGCTTCCCACCTTTCCCCGGGACTTCCAGCAGTAATAGACAGTAATAGCCTAAGACAAATCAGCCCATTCTTGTAAAAATAGAAACACAAAAATCCTGAAGTCCCAGAAAAGCCATAAAGAAGTTTTTTCCTTGTTGTGCTGTAAAAAACACCGATTCTTAAAGCGAGTCCACCTTCTCCCCTCTCCCCTTTTATAAAAAAGGACTGCAGGGTCCTGAGGTTGGGGGATGCTTAGTCTCGAGAGCAATTTCGACAAGCAGTTGCATGTGAGAGGTGGGCATTTGATGGCCACAGGGAAATGTGTTGTTCCTGCTCAGCAGCAAGGTTAGGAATCACAGAAGGTCTGAGCAAACCTCGCAGTTCACTCCTAAAATCACTGGGCTGCCTATAGCTAATCTATTATCGACCCACCTGCCTGTCTGCGGGTGCGGAGGAGAGATGTGGTTTATGTCAGGTTAGGAGTCACTGGTCTGATGTGGGAGTGGGTGGGGACGGGACTCTCCCAGATCAATCTGTCTGCGTGCCTTTCGGGACAATCTGATTGGAAAATTGGGCCTCTAAGTGCTGGGATGCGGTGGAAAAAGGGAGCTGGGGACCCCTTTCAGGGCAGGCTGTGGGGGGGCGAGAAGAGATCCCACGCCATAGGTAGCCGGCCACTGCTGTTCTGCCCACACCACGGCTCTTTTCAGACCCCCTCCACCCACAGCAGATGCGGGTCAGCCATGCCGACCTGTTTGCTTCTACGATGCAGCGCTAAAAATTGTATTGATTTGCTGTTCTCAAGTTAAACTTTAGATGTAATTAGTCCTACAGTAAAAAGTGGTGTTGTCATGTGCTGATGCCTTTCCAGCTCGGGCTTGTGTAAAGCTGTGCCGTGCCGAAACAGCACTTTAAAATAACACCCAGGGTAGAGAAGCATTTATTTCACCTCTGTATCTGCCTGGTGATGAGAGTGACTCAATAGCTTCTTTCAAAGGGACAGTAAATTTGCTGCACTGCATAGCACCGATCCACCGCATTGCAAAACTAGGAAATTCTGAAGCAACAGCCCTATTATTTATTTTATTTATTCCCCCCACCCCCAACCCCGGCTCTCTGGGAGGATGTTAGCCTGCTACTTCCTATTTTAATTTACTGTAATTTCAGGTTGAATCCAAATGCCAGTACTTGGGTCACAGTGTGATTTCCTTGATACCACGCCAGAAACTACGCCTTAGCCCTGCCTGAGCGATGCTTTTGTGTTTACTTGCGTGAGATCCCTCTGTGGTGTGCAGAGCCCAACTTTTCCCTTCTCCACCTAATGCAGGTTTTCGAAGGAACTCTAATAGGAGTTGTGAAGAGGGCTATGTGTCCGCTCTTGGAAATCCCTAGAAATCCCTACATTGTCTGGGGAAACCCTGCAGTGTGGGTTTAGCCTGCAGTAAGACAAGGGTGGCTGCCTCCGGGCACGGCAGCCTGGAAAACGCTGGTATCCTGGGGAATGCCGCAAGCTCCCCTTCAAAGCCTTCTCTGGTCTAACAGGGACCGATTCCCCCCCTCCCCTTTTCTGGCATAACCCGAGCTCGCCCTGCCTGGCATTCCCACTCCTGATGGTCTTTCACCGTCAAGCAACTTTGAAAGAAAAGGCACAAAAATGCAACAGTTCACATTTTTCCTGCTTCGATAGCCAAGCCCCAGGGAGGCTTGGCTCCGAGCGCAGGGCTCTTGCTCGGGAGCAAATGCTCCCATCCCCTCTGCCCCGTCCTCCTTGCCGATCCTTTTCAGCTCACACAGGGGAATCCTTCTGCTCCTTCGCTAGGCACGACGGAAAGTTTTTCTCTTGGTAAATAATGACAACAGTGTTCTTGGCTTGGAAAGCCTGCGTTAGGAGCGGAGACAGATTTCCACCCCCATCCCTCCCGTTCGCAATAAAACAGGCAGAATCCATCACAGACCCAACTTAAAAAGCTTAAGTGAAGCTCACATCCTTTCATCCCTGCAGGACTGGAGAGAAACAGAGTCTGTTAGATTAGCAAACATTAACCTCTCGCATAGTTCTGGATGTAGGATTAATGTCTACTGAAGGGACAGCTGTATGACCCTCACACATACACTAACTATACATTAGGGCTGTCACTCTATCGATCGGGAGAAGTTTGTGTGAAGAAGCGTCCCCCACCAGGGAGCCAAGCAGAATAGGGCTGGAAAAAGCCATTTGTGTTCTTCTGAGGCACACTTTTAAAGCCTCAGATCCCCGCTTCTGGCGTCCACAGCGCAGATGAGCTGAAGTCTGCGTGCTTCACCCCGAGGTTCTGCCGCATACAGACCACACACAATTTCCAGCTGTGACCCTGGGATCAGCTCATCTTTGGGCAAAAAACACAGCCCCATGCCAGCGCTGGGTTCGCACACAGTGGGGTGTTGCCCACATGGGGTTTTGAGCTCCCGTGGGATTCTCACTGGCTGTACGTCAGCATGTCTATTCCCATTTAGCTGATTTGGAAGAGACTCTTCTCCAAGATTTTCCTTCCTAACTCCCTTATCTCAGAACATGAAGAAATCAGGGCGAACAATGTGTTTGTCAAACTTTCTTCCCATTAAAAGATGGAAACTTCACGCTATGAAAACACAGGTTGGTTGCTTCCTAGGGTTTGCTGGATTAGGTACAGACACTGGGCTTGACTCTGGTCACACCCTATTTTCATGTTAGTCCAGCTCTTCTCATAACACAGGAATTCCACAGAAGTAACAGCGGGTTCAGTGCATTTCTGAGAACAGTCTTATTTTAGTTGTGTAAATGAAAATAAATGCTTATTTTTTAAGGCTGCATGTTACACAGTAATGGTTTCTTGGAGTCCGATCCACACAAATATTTGGATGTCAAATATTGAACTTTCCAGACCTTGGGGGCAGGAGAAAGGACTGTGATGTGGGGTCCCAAGCACCCCAGAGGAAGAAAGGAGAGAGGTGAAGCCCCCAGAACAAATTGGGTCAGAGCCTGTGTGCCCTGAAGGGGACACTAACCAACAGTATGACCCACACAGAGACTTCAGCTGGCATTAGGTACCTGTTGAAGGCAGTTGGATGAAGATGAGGTAAGATAAGAGATGAGGTGAAGAGATGAAGCCGGTGCCTCTTTGCCCAAGCCTGCTGCGGCTGTGGCACATACTGAGAAGATGAGCTATCTGACATAAGCTTGCAGGCAGATGTGTCCTCTACAGATGGTTGTACTCGGTCCTCATTAGCACACAGAACAGAACAGAGACATTCACTGCCTGAAATCGTAGAATTATGGTATCGTTAAGGTTGGAAAAGACCTCTAAGATCAAGTCCAACCATCAGCCCAACGCTGTCATGACCGCTAAACCATGTCCTGAAGTGCCACGTCTACACATTTTTTGAACATGTTTTTTGATAGTGACTCCACTGTTGCCCTGGGCATCCTGTTCCAAGACTTACCTTCTTTTTCAGTAAAGAAATTTTTCCTAATATTGAACCTAAACCTCCCCTGGTGCAACCTGAAGGCATTTCCTCTCATCCTATCACTAGTTACTTGAGAGAAGAGAACAACACCCTTTCAGGTAATTGTAGAGAGCAATAAAGTCTTCCCTCAGCCTTCTCTTCTGTAGACTAAACAGTCACAAGTCCCTCAGAAGATATGTTCTCCAGACCTCTCAACAGCTTGGTTGCCCTAAATATTACACTTTCGTTAATTGCTCCCCTAGGCCACCTGCATGTCTGTAGAAAAAGTTCTTGCAGGCAAAGTTTTGTGTGCTCGTTGGGCTTACTGTGGTGCAGGAAGATGTACATTCATGTTCTTCTGCTGAAGCAGCACAGACTGAGTTTAGACCAACTGCTGAGAGCAGAGGCAGTATGCTGGAGGTTCCTCCTGGAGGAGCAAGGAGTGGGTAAAGTGGACCCTGGTCCCCTTGAGCAAGCAGCCAAACTGCAATATGCAACAGCTAAGCCAAATGGAATAGATAGGTTCTAAACACTGGCCCAGGCTGCTCAGAGAGGTGGTCGCTGCCCCATCCCTGGCACCATTGCAGGTGAGGTTGGCCGTGGCTCTGCAGATGTCCCTGCTCCCTGCAGGGGGGTTGGACTAGATGGGACCTTTAAAGATCACTTCCAACCCAAACCATTCTATAAATTTATGATTCAAATGCTCCTTAAATGCTCAAAACCTAGCGCCTACAAGGGACCTTTCAGAGGAGGCAGTAGGTTGCAACCCAGAACCATGAATCCAGGCTTAGCTTAAAAAAGGTAGAGGCTAGAGACCAAGATATGCTTGAAACTCCAGCAACTGGGCTGAACCTTGCCATGGTGGCACGCATATTACAGGGCTGAGGGGCAAGCCAGGCCAGTGGTCTTTGTGATGGGGCCACAGGCACAGACTCTGCTCATTACAGTGGTGAGCCCCTTTTACAGGACTCGAGTTTGTACTCAGAGCACCATCCTGGCAGTCATTTCCTGACCCAGCCATTCATGCAGGAGATATCTGGTTCTTGAATTCTGCAGCCCAATGTTGAATGGTACATCAGAAGGAGATGCAATGTACGTCGTGGGGCAAAGTCCGTGCTTCAGTGCAGGTGCCTGACCAAGCTGTGACCTGGTCAAAAAATATCCTACACGGCAGTTTCCAAAGATGCTGGCTGGCAGAAGAAAAATAAATTCTATCAGCTTTTTAATTAGGGGAGCATCAAAACCCCTTCACTAGAGCAGTCCTGAATTATCCTTCACTTCAAGATGATATGAATAAGAGAAGCAAGACCAAGATGAGAGCAATTGTATTAAAATCACATCTTTCGGTCAGGTTAAAAGGAGGGGTTTCTGACTGCATTTCATAGCACTCGCTGACAAATTGTGAGGGTCTTGGACTTTGCTCTTAGCTGGTGTAGTGCTGAAACCCTGTGGTTCTGGAAGATGCAAACATTGGCTTTGGTCAGCACAAATCGACAGGTCTAGGGACAAAAAAACCCGCAGGGAAGAGAATAAAAGCGGTGTCCTCTGATGGGCACCATGGAGATTTGTGTCTTGCTAAGCCTGGATCCATCTCTAGATACTTTGTATAAGGCAATTACTAGGCCCTGGGCCCAACTTCTGGATAATATTAAAGGGAAGATCCTGTATGAAAAGGTAAACATTCAGTCAGACCTCTGACACGGTTTATTTTTTGTGTGTTCAGCAATGGGGAGTAGCTTTTGTTTTTTTTTTCATTACCAAGGGCTGTGCGTTTTTAGTTGCACGTGTGAGTAGGCAGGATGTGTGAAAGCTGGATGTGAGGAGCTGGAGGGCATCAGCCTTGCTGCTCTCAGCTCACCTCCAAGTCATTTAGCTCAACTGGCAAGATAAAGGGTTCGAAAAAGTTGATACACTAAGGTACCCCAAAACCAGGCGTGACCACTTCTCCAGAAATGTGTTCTCCAGGTAACTGAGTTGATTTCTCCGTCAAGGCAGACAAGGATAAGCAACAGCTGGTATGCTGTGAGTGTCTTGAACAACCTCGGTGGGTTAATCGTGACTTTCCCAGGAACTGATTTGTTTTTAATTCACCTAGAAAGATGAGGTTGCTTAATGTATGAAATGGCATTTAAGTGGTTAACGCTCACGCGCCTCCGAACAGTGTTTGAAAAGGAAGTATGGTCTCTTGCCCACCCATTAACCTCTGCTATTATGGGGCTTTTATACCAGCAGCAGTAAAATTCACCTCCCTGCTATATGTGTTGCCGTATTGAAGATCAAAGTTCTGCAGTTTGCAAAAACGTGGAAAGTATAGCGTAATTAAATCTACTTGTTTAGTTAGAGCTCAGTGTCCAGTAAACCAACAAATTTCTGCCTGTCCACAAAGGGCAAGAACGAAAACACTGAGGGAATGAGCAGGGATTCCTCATGTAAGGTTTTACAGCCACTGCTGTATTCATACTTCATTTTTTTCCCAGTGAGCAAAAAGTTAAAAGTACGCGGCCTACCACACTGGTGCCTTGTTACCATGATCATCAGAGATGTATTAAAAATGGTGGTTTCCCACATAGTTCCAGTGCTTTACATAGCTATCAAAATCAGCTGCACCAGTCATTTCTTCCAGTTTGAGCTGTGTTAAACACAGTTCCTGCTATAAGCAGCTTTTCAGCTTAGCTGTATTCCAGCATACCAGGAAGACCATCTCCAGCAAACCACATCTTGGTGTTGGTGGAGGTCATGGTTGTGGAAAGGAAGCATGGCAGCCACATCCCAAAATACACCGATTTTTAACATGACAACTATAACGTGTGCATGAGCTTGTGACTGGAATATGATCCTTGTGGACATCTTTTTCTAGAGAGCTCAACATGAAGTTTGTTGGCTGGCTGCTGTGGTTGTCCTTCAGCTGGAAACACTGACAGTGGCTTTAGCTGGAGAAAGTCCATATGTCCTTTCAATACTGCGTGCTGGACTAATCTACATTTTGACCTTGTGTATTTTTTTTTTGGTGTGTGTTCTAAGGTATTTCTTTTAAATGACATTAACAGGCAGAAATGGCATTGAAGTGAACTGTGGTACCTTTCTATCAAAACTGTGTTGCATCTTCTGCACAAGTCAAAAAACCCACAACCCTATACCATTTGAATAGTAAAGAGAAAAGTATTTCAGTGCCGTGTTATACTTTTTGTCATTTTTTCCGAGTTTGGTTAACGCCGACAAAATGATCTTGACAATTTTGCCACTTCAGTTCTCAAACTCCGTTTCTGATCCACCGACAACGATGGCACCCTTGTCTGGGCCACGAGCATTTCCATAGATTTAAGTTCAGAATCCGTGTTTTCACTGCAAACAAAAACCATCCCAAGACACGAGTTTTTGCAGCCGGTTACACTTTTCGGTTGTAGTTTACATTTGATTTGATATTGTCCCTTTGAAATGGCAACAGCTTTAGAGAAGGTGTAAAATGCAGGCGGCGATCCCTTGCGATCACTATAAAATAGCATGAGAACGCCTGTAGCAGTAGGAGCAGCATCCTGGCTATATTCCAATTTGGCTAGCTACATACTGCTTTTCTAAATTCAGGTTTATTTGTGGGCTTGATCCAAAGCCTCCTGAAATAACTCTTTTCCCGTTGCCACACTCTCGTCCCGGACTGGTTGTGCTTCACTGCTAGGTGCTGCCGTCTCCGTGTCCTGTTTACTTTTTTAATGAAGAAACAACCCTTAGTTTTACTGGGGAAGTCTGAACCTCACACCTGGAGTGTGAATAAAGGGCCAGGAAAATCCTTAAAATCCCTCTAGCTCAAGTATAACCAAAATGCATAATAAATTTAATTTTACTGCTTAAGGCTTCTTTCTTTGTCATACGTACCCCCCACCTTGTAAAAAAGAAAAAACCAAACCACCAACAACAAACCACCAGTATATATGTAAATAAGAACAAGAAGAAGAAATCTGCCAACGGACCTGCTCTGTAGGTAGGGAGAAACGCCAAGAATAAAGTAGCTTACGGCGTGGGTGCGTCGATCGTTTAAAAAAATCACAATATCGTCTGATTCGGTTGTCAGGATATAAAAAACATATATTTAGGGGTGCACAAGACAAGAACAAGAAGTATAGCAAACAATGAGTTAAAATTTCAATGTAAGGGAAATCTGCAACTGAGGGACTTTTGGCGTAAGGCGGGTTGCGTGGATCAAAAGTTTTGTTTTGCGGCAAAAGCCTGAAAAAGCAACTAAGCATTAGAAATCTGCACTTCTGAATAGGATTAACATATATCAAGCCAGAACTTCTGCGCGATTTCATATTTAGGGTGGGTGTTTATTGTTTCCAGCTCTGTCTAGAACTATCCATCTGATCCTGGCAGATTACTGGTAGAAACACAGAGCTGGAGGTCACATCTTATTAGATAATCATATAGTGTAAAGACGATTCTCAGCTACAGAGAGAGGGTGAAGCAGTTGCTCTTCAACAGATGCCACGCTATATGAATTATGTCATTTCCATAGTTATAAAACAACTTGAGAAAATGTTCTGTAACAATATGATGTATGCTAGGATTGATTACCCCCAAAAATCCTTTCAAGAGGAAAAACACAGTGGAAAAGGCAGCGGGGGGGGAAAGGGAAAGGCTGTTTCTGTCCAAGCTTCACATCCTGAAGGTTTAGCTTCTGTGGAGAAAAACCTCACATTCGGTGGTTATGTCGGGTGGTCATTCCATTTGTGTATTCATTATGCGCATTAAACAGCCCAATATATTCCTTCCAGTAAATATGAATAGTTTAATTTGTTCTGCTGAAAGAGAGACAACTATCAGAAATAGCAATAAAAGTCACATAATGAAATAAGAATACTAGAAAATCCGAGGATTTTAGTACGGTCCATTATTCATTCAATTCCTGGCAGCCTTTATGATTACAAATCACTTGATTGACTAACTAGACATTCTCAAAGTGAATTATGAATCAGGTTCATTTTTCCTGGTTGAGAGTCGGTACACGCTGTAACTCTTCCACTTTGTGATATATCAAGTTCTTGTAACAGTAATAAGAGATATAATCAACTCTTTATTTCAGGACAAATAAATCGCCTTTTCAAAAATGAAATGTGGTTGCTAACATTTTAACAGCGCGCGGTGCAATTCCTTCCTGCTATTCTCAGAGTGCAATCTGCCGTCACGACGGAGCGTTTGACTTTGCTGAAATTATTTTAAGAGCCCCACACCCTCAGTCCATGCACACTGACCTCGGTGAAAATCCGGTGGTGGGGCTAAGACCAGCCAGTTGGTCCCTTTCCTTGCTGAAAACGAGCCTCAGACACCTAAACCCCGGGGCCACAATTTGCCCTTTTGTGCCTGGACCTGATCCCAGCTTGGGAACGCTGAACAGTTTTCAAGCTGTTTAAGTTTACTTTGAAAAAAAAAAAAAAAAAGAAAAGAAAAGAAAAGAAAAAAAAAAGTAAAATGAATCTCTTCTAAAGTGTTCTTGACCCTCAAGTCCTCTTGCATGAAAAACTCCCTCAAGCTTTTGTGGAAATTATGCAAGGGGAATGACTGGCAGGCTGGGGTGGGAGTTGTTTGTAGAACAAATGCACAATCAGATCCCAAATCCCCCTAGAATAGGTTTGGTGTGAGGTGCATTTCACCTTCAAACGGCTACAGGGAAACAAAATTAAGGGGAAAAAAAAAAAAAAAAGGCCAGACTGAGACTGCTCGAAATCTGTGTGAGCATCCGAGGTGAAAACCACAAATAAACGGCATTTGTGCCTTGCATCTGCACGTCGGATGCAGCCAGGAGTGATGGCTTGGCTTTCTGGAGCGTGGTGGTCTCAGGATGCTCGTGTCCCAGCTCCTGGCTGGGGTGACGGGGCTGGGGCTGGGCTGGCTGTGGGTACTCGAGGTACCATCGGGTCTGAGGGACAGGGTACACGACACCCTCTGGCACACGCACCCACCTTCCCACACAGGGTTCTGTGCATCAACCTCAACACAGCTCCCGGTTTCGCAGGGAGGGGAGGATTTTTCTTCTGGTCGGGGAGGTGATCCTGGTGTTCGGGTGCTTATTTTGGCTCTGGTGAAGGGACAGGCTGATACTCAGTGGGTTCACATTATTTATAGAACGATTTCAAAGGCTTTAATCCCCTCCCTTTCCCCTCCCAAACACAAAAGCATGTTTCTAAAGCAGGATCTTGTGGGAGAAAAGATGTATTACCACTTTAGTTTTTTGGAAGACCTTAATGTGGTCATTCATTTTAGAAACAATGGTTGCAGACTTCAGATTTATTCCTTATTCATCTTTCTATCTCATTTCTAATCTTCTAATAACCTTAATTAAATGCTGAGTAGTTTAGAATATTATTAAATAGCTTTCACAGGATTTTTTTTTTTTAAATTTCTGATTACATCATGAGTACAGATTATTGAATATTCCATTCATTTAAAAATTATGATTAAGAGGATAATCCCAAAAAAGATGTTTGTAACAATTTTAACTAAGCTGTGTTAATTGAGTTAGGGGATAAGAAATGAGACTTAAAGGGTGAGCAAGGGGTAAAATCAAAGCCCGCGTAGTTTCAAAATCAAGTGGATTAAGGGATTGGTCAGAATGGAGGAGGTGGTGGATCAAAAGGTGAATGAATGGCTGGAATAGGAAATTCACTTACCTTTAGGCCACGTGCTTGGCTTTCACGGAGGTGATGTGCAATGGCACCCGGGGTAACATGGTTAAACATGAAAGGAACAAAGTGCTCGCTATGGATCAACAGACTGCACATTGCTCATGGCCAGGCAAAGATGTGCGCCGTGGAAGGACATGGCAAAGCCTGCTCAAGTGTCACCGCATCTGACAGTGTTGTGTTCCTTGAAGTGCCCGAAGCCATGCGTTGAGTGGCACTGACACAGCAATGGGTTTGATGGATTTAGTTTAGGATGCTGAGTGTGGGCCTGCCCAGCATAGTTCCCCTGTCCTTACATTTGTTTGTAGCTAGCTAGTTGTCAGCATAGCATGAATTTTGCTAGGTTGTTTTTCTTATTCCTCTGAAATATTTATTGGGACTTGATTACGCTCTGCTCTGCTCTGGGGACACCTCTCTGCGGTGCTGGGGCCAGCTCCGGAGTCCTCAGCACAGCAGAGACATGGACCTGCTGGAGCGGGGCCAGAGGAGGCCCCAGCAATGATGGGA
>JAVSBS010002425.1:37615-50822 GCA_033124195.1 Coracias cyanogaster | reverse complement strand
CAGAACCCATCATGCAGATGTCACTCCCTTTCCAGGACATTTTTGCCAGCCTCATCCCAGGAGGCACAGCCAGGGCACAGCCAGGTCGGCGGTAGACCCATTGGGATGACATAATAGGCATTTCTTCTCTCCTTTTGGAGATGTCCACGGGCTGAGGCACCTGCCATGAGCCAAGCATGCAGCAGGATGAAGGTCTCAGTGCCCCTCTTCCCCCACAAGTTGCTCGAGCTGCCTCCCAGCCCTGTGCCGAGGAGAGGCGGGCAGGGGAGGATGCTACTGGCCTCCGAGGTCTCCAAATGGCCGACCACAAAAGGATGTTTCCTCCCTCCAAACCCTGCTCTGATGGCTCCACTGAGCTCCCACAGCTGCCTTGTCCCACCAAGCCTCCCTGGGGAAGCGCTGCTCCCTGGGGCAGAGAGAAAGGGGTGATTTACCTGCCAGCTGCGGGAGGAGAAGCAGAAGATAGACTTGGAGTCCCATGTCCTTGGAATGTGTCCCAAATCTGGCAGAGGTCAGAAAATTCCTGGCATGTCCCAGTCACAGGGGTCAGAGCCAGAGGCTGTGGCTGCCGAGGGGCTCCATGTGAGTGGCAGCTCAGGACCCCTGCTCCCTGCTAATGCGCCCCATCTTGCCTTTGCCCTGCTGCTTGACATCTGAGGCAGCCTGGATCACTTTCTCCGATGCATAGCCTGGGCGCGATGAGGAAGATGCCCCTGTCCGCACTTGCTCAGTGGCTACCTGGCTGCTTAGGAGCAGGGCTTGGTGATGAAGACACCACTGAGGTTCCTTGCCCAGCAGCAGCTCTCCTGGGGAGCAGATGCCCACCCTTCTAGGGCTAGGGCTGCGTGCTCAGGGCTCCCTGAGCCATGCTGTTGCCCCAGTCTGTCTGGGAGTTGTCCTAGTCCCCCTCCTCATCTGCTCTGCAGAGGATCTCATGCCCCAGCCTGCCTGGGCGGCCCTGTGGCTGACGGCTGTGGGAAGGGCTCTCTGCAGCAGGGAAAGGAAAGGGGCCAAGGGGCCGTGGCTGGCGGCGGCGGCAGAGCCAAATCCTGTTTCCCATGCAGCGTTTCCTGCTCTCCACCCATTGTTCAGAGATGGCCCTGAGTCCAGGAGTCAGCGGGAGCTGCCCTGTGCAGGCTCTCCCCTGGAGGGAGGCATGTGGTGATGCTGAGGCCATACACACCTCATAACACCTCCGTCTCTCACCAACACAAGCCAGGGTGCTGATACATGGCCCCACCTGGGCTTCATGTTCTGCTCAGACCTGACTCACACCTGCAGTGGCCCACAGTGGGGCCACTATCCAGGTTGAAAGAGGCTAAGTGGGAGCACAGGCAGGGTGACAAAAGGCCAGCCAGCCCACACAGGAGGGCAGCCACTGCCAGGGGGGAAAACCCCTCATATTACAGTAAATATGTCTAGGGGAAAGCAGAAAGCCTGGCTTTCCCCGAGTGCTTTCCCATGCACAGCACTGGCATGTCATGGCATGGCCCCACTGTCCCTCAGTCCCAGAGTGTCCCCCAAAGCTGCTCCAGCCTCTGGTGGGCTTTGGGCTCTTTGCCTGGCAAATGAAAGGCACTTCCCAGAAAATCACCGTAACCTTCACCCACCAAACCTTGCTGCTTCACTAATCAAACTATTCCCACGTGAAAGCCAGGGCAGCCGAAGAGTGAGCCTCATGTTTTGGTGTGTCCCGAGCCCATGCCGTATCCGGCCAAAAATCTAAAGCACACATGGAGAGGAAGGGGAAATCCATTCATCGCTTCCGACTATTTACAGCACATTCTGGAGCTGCACAGGGCCCAGAGTGTGCTGAGGGAGGGATGGCAGCAGGCAGGGGCTCCCCCAGCACAGCCACCAGCCACCCTGTGACAGGAGAGAGGGGAAGGATCTGAAAAAGATGGACACAAGATGCAGCTGCCCCCATTTGCCTGGAAAACCAAGCACAGTGCTTTGCTGTGGGCTGTGCATAGAGGAGGGGCTGTTTCTGGGAGACCCCTGGGGCACTTGAGGGACAACCATAATGTAAGTGCTGAGTGCAAGGCTGTCCTGCAACAGGATGTACAGGAACTGGACAGCCAAGGCTGGTCTCTCCTCCTGTCCGTGCCCTTCTGGAGAGCCCCCCCAATCCCCATTTGCCTGGCTAACTCCAAGCTCATTTGCAAGTGTGTTGGGTCAGGGACTCATCCGTACACTCAGTACAGCTGCAGGAAGGGGATGGATACATGAATAGATAAATAAATAGCTTCTTTCCCTAGTTCACTGGCTGTAGAGTCCAGTCATGCTCTGAACCATAATTGTCATCATGCCACCACATGTGCTGCACCTGGGGGAGAAGCTCATTCTGTGGTCCCCCAGCAGCATAGCAGCATACAGCACCTTGAGTTATGATGCACTCTATAAAATGTCCCCTGACACGAGGATCTGTCTGAGGACAAGATTATTTACACAGAACAAACACACTTTCTGGGAAGGCTTTGCAACCACAGTCCCTGCAGTGCGCTCCTTCAGAGAGCACAGTGTAGCTCCTCTTACTGCCTGAGGGGAACCAGAGTGTTGCTTTCCTCCTTTAGGAAATGGGAACCATTTGGAGTCAGTTCTCAACAGCAGGTGATGCAATGTAGATGTCAGGGATCCACTGAGGGATCTGACCCAAGCTGATTTGTCCCCTTGCATTTTTTTTAGGAACACTTGGATTAAAAGTGTCTATCTATACAGATCCGTCAGGTTAGAGGTGGTATAGGAAACCTCAACCAGGTGGGATAGGAAACCCAACCAGGAGTCTACAGCTCCAGTTTAACCTTATGTATCTCCAGAGAAGGAACGAGGGAGCTGAGTGCACCTGAGCCCAGCCAAAATGGCTTTCCAGACTTGCTCTCCTGTAATATGGAAAGCTCCAGCTGCCCAACCCACAGCACACTGAAAGCACCTGAATTTCTGCTGAATTCCCAGACGTCAACATTTTTGCTGAATCACAACAGACTAAAAAAAAAGTGACAAAAATACCCCTTTTTGTTATCATTTGCACATTCTAATGCACGGCACCACATGCCAGAAACCATAATGCACCGATACGTTTCCTGATGGGAAATGCAAACGCCCTGCGAATCCACCGGTGGCCTGGGCTGCCTCAGCAGCATTTTCTAGCCCTGATTCTCTGGCCTTTTGTTTCAGTTCACATGTATGGTGGATCCTGGGGAGGCCCTGCAAAGCTGGGTTGAAGGCTGCTGCTGCCAGGCATAAGAGCAGCCCGGGGGCAGGCTGGCCGAGCATCCCCAGACTGCCTGGTCAGCTCAGCAGGGCAGCAGGCATCTGCCTGGCTGCATTGGCATCCACCATATGCTCGCAGGATGAAGGACAGGCTGCTGGGAAGCTCTTTCCCTGAGGAAAGGGTGGGACACATGGCTGTGGAGGAGCCCCTTGGCGGCTGTGAGAAGCAGATGTTCACTGACTCCATGGCAGGGCTGGCAGGGAGCATGGGTGAGTGACGGGTCTGTGGAGGGTACCAGAGGTGGTGGGGCACCTCCATCCTCCAGGACCTTTACAGGAGCCCTGGGTGCTGCTCAGGGAAGTTGCTAATTTTTTTTAGCAAGTCCCCAGTGCTGGAAAGCCAGCCCTGCTGAGCCACTGCCAGGCCCAGGCAGCCTGTTTGCTGCAAGTTTTAAACACATTTCTGCCTGAATCCCGATCACACTTCTATTTTCCTATAGGACACTTTCCTGCTGCCTCAGCCCCAGTGCTCTGCTCCCACCAGGGTGGCCTCCACAGCACCCCACAGCCCACCTGGCAGACGCCGGTGGTCCCCTGGCCAGTGGTGGCGGGAGGCCAAGGGTGGGAGGTGGCGGGCGCGCCGGTTAATCTGTAACTGGCACCGCCACCTTTCACCCGTGCCAGGCCGTCGGGAGGAGCAGGACCACGCGGCTGCTGGGCTGGCTCCGGGTGCTGGTGGCCTGTGGGGCTGTGTGGCAGGGGCTTGGCAGGGCCTGGGGCTGTGTGGCTGCAGCCACACCTTGCCCGGCACCGCCGGCTCTGCCGGCTTCCCAGCTTTCCCTGAGACTTGTTTTTCTGCCCGGCAGTTTCCTGGAGCCAAATGGCTCCTGCCTGCCTGCTTGGGGTCTGCAGCCTCCTCTGCGCCTGGTCAGTGGTGACAGGACACCCTTGCAGCCTCGACCACCATCAGGTAGGGATCCAAGGGGCTGTGGCATGGGCAGCAGCTGGGGGCAGGCAGAGGCTCCCCATTCCCAGTCCTGCCAGCGTGGCTGGGGTGGCGGCACCGGGTGCCTGCGGGGCAGCAGGCCCTGGCAGGCAGCTTCTGCTCTGCGCGGCTTGAGAGACGACAAGCAATGAAAACCCACAGGAGCAAGTGGAGTTAAGTGGGAGACATGCTGTACCAAGTGGCCACCAGCCACAGGAGTGGTTTACCCACACCTAGAGCTTGGCTGGCCCTGTGCCCAGCCCTGCAGCACCCCTGCTCCCAGTCTCGGGCTGAACATGTCACATTGTCTAGCCTGTTCACCAGAGCACAGCAGAGCTGGACCATGGCATTTCTGACTCTGGGGGTCTCTTGGCTGCAGCCATAACACAGCCACGTATAAGGGGTGCACAGTGAGCAGTATCGAGGCACATCCCTGAGGATCTCCTGGCTCTTCACTCCCTTCTCCGGTGCACAGAGATGCAGTGACTGAAGCCAAGGTCAGGGTAACCATGGGGCCAGGACCCCTGAGCGCCTGGCAAGGAGCAGGAAATAGAACTAACCCATCCCACTGGGACAAGCATAGAAGCCAGCAGCTCACTGCACCGGGTGGGAGCCAGGAGGAGGTAGGAAAGGTGGCTGTCATGGGCAGATGGCACAGGGAAGTGCTGCCCACCGGGCTCTCAGATACTTCCTCAAAAGGTCTGCACTGTTGTCCCAGCCTCTCTGAGCCTAGTCCTGTTTGAGTTTGAGACAGAACCTGTGTGGTGCCCCTGTTGCTCAGCCCCATTATAACGCAGTCCTTGGCAGCCCAGGTTTATAAGTGCACATCTGTTCCTCTAGCGAGCAAGGACTGGCAGGGCCCAATAGGAGATTTAGGTAAGCAGGAGTGTGAAAGGAGAGGTGATCATGGGAGAGGCAAAGAAATGGAAAGGCTGGCTAGCTGGAAAGCAGCCAGACCTAGAAACCCAGGAGTACAGACGGCAGCAAACTTCCAGCACAGCATCTCTCCCTGCGAGGCCCGAACACAGCACTGAGCAGGAGCCTGTGCCTACCCAGCCAAATTGAAATTGCTGACTTGCTCTCTGTGAGCTTCAGTTGAGGCAGCTGGCCCTCTCCCACATAAAGCCCAGGCAGGAGTAACCCATGCTGGGGACTGCTCCCCAAAACCAGCTTAAATTTGGCCACCTTGTTTTTCAGGGAACAAAAATCCATCTATGTGGGTTGATCAATCCATCCAGCATGTACTGATGGCTTTTTGGGACAGCGAATGGACCCTGGTCTGTTTTGTTTACCGGTATAGCCACAGCCAGCCTGCATTAAGCTACTGCCACTTGCAGAGCATCCTCAGGAATGCGGGAGGGCTGGAGGCATGGGTGCCATGCCCTGCAGAGCCCCAGGAGCAGCTCTTGACATGGGTGCATGGTGCAGGTGCCCACTGCTCTGCAGCCCAGCTAGCTGCTGCTGCCTGCCTGCCCTCACAGTGGGCAGGGGTCTCACCCACTTCCCTGCCCCAGCTGGGAGGATGCCCTTGTGTCAGCAAGAGCTCCCTGCAGGCTGGAGGTGGGGATCTGGGGGAGGAAGAGGAAGGCACTCTGCAAGCTGACCCCACATGACAGTGACCTGGTAAGGAAGGACAGGAGAGTAACAACCTGGTTCCTTTGCACCCATCTCATCTGTCTGGGTTTCCCCCCAGCTCTCCAACCTCCTCCTTTAGTCCTTCAGTCAGCTGTTCTCTGTCCCAGGTTCTCCTGCTCATCTTTCTCATGTATCCTGGCCCACACCAAACTGGCAGCTCATGTGTTTTTTAAACTTGTTTGTGTCTTTGTTTTTTGTAATCTCTGCAAGTGTAATTAATTAAGATATTTGACCTTCTGGGGAGTCTCTGTCTAGAGATCCTCTCCATCATGGAAAGCCCATCTCAGACGGCAGCTCTTTTCCCAGGGATGGGCTGACTGCAATGGGAAGAGCCTCCTTCACACTCCAAGTTCCCTTCCAAGCAACATCACTGGTTTGGACCTCTCCTTCAACTCCTTGGTCATGCCCCGTCATGGGACTCTCTTGATGCATTTCCCTTCCCTGCGCTACCTCAACCTCTCTAGCAATGCCCTGCTGGCTTTGAGACCTGCAGTCTTCTCCAACCTTGGGGCACTGCGTCTGCTGGACCTGAGCAGCTGCAGCATCGCCTATCTCCACACAGACACTTTCAAGGGCTTGGGAAACTTGCAAACGCTGCTCCTGAGAAACAACAGTCTGCAAGAGCTTGAGGTCCCTTTCTTCCTGCCGCTGAAGGCTCTTTTCTACCTGGACCTGCGGCATAATGAGCTGGTCTCTGTGGACACTTCAAGTCTGCAGCTGATGGAGGCAGTCCCGCAGGTCCGTCTGGAAGGAAACCCCTGGGTCTGCGACTGCACCACGCTCCCTCTGCAGCAGTGGCTACAGCGCAGGCAAGGTGAGAGGGCAGGGGCGGGTGGCAGGAGAAATATTGGGCAGGAGGAATCCTGCGTGCACGTGTCCTGCTCAATCCTTTTGCTCCAACCCCTGGGCAGGCCCTGAAATAGCTCTCTAGGAACCTCTTCCACCCTGCTGAGGGACAACAAACTGAAAGGTGACATGTCTGTTCCTTGTTCGCTGTTACACATGATATCAAAGATTTCTAGGAACTACAGCAGGATCATTTAGCCAGTCTCCTGGGAAAGGCACTGCATGTGCACTTCAGCCCCTAAATCCACCTATATATATTTATCTGTGTTGAGTGACCACTTTTTCAAGAGCTGCTGAGTGCTTAGCAGCTCCGCCTGTGGAGGTAGCTCAGGCTCCAACTCTCTGAGCCTAGCTCCCAGGCGAGAGCAGCTCTGTGATGGTGGGGTTTCTATCAGTATCCATGACTTTGCCATTATCCAGTTAAAAGGAGCCTGCTAATCACAGTTGCACACTCGCATGGTTCCTTGGTTAGGGGATTTTAACTTTGGTTGTGCCTTACAATGTGCTGAGGGCTGGCAAGGCTGGAGGGCAGAGCCAGGAGCACGTTGCGATGCATCCCATCAACCCAGGAGCAAGCAGAGATCATCTTCTCTGAGCTGAGGAGGGGATGGATGAAGATCCCCATCCCACCTTGGCCCATGTGTCTCTCAGCTTTGCAGGTAACCTGTGCATCACCCCCGGGGCTGCGGGGCCAGGAGGTCGCAGCCTTGGATTACCAGGACCTGGGCTGCCTGATGAAGAAGCGGTTTCCTCGAGGGGACAGCACGGCACAGCAGATCACAGTAACCCACAGCAACAGTAAGTTGTGCGGCTACAGAGGCATTATGCGTAATGGCTAGCTCCCTCCTGCTCTCCATCACCCCAGAGGGCACTGCAGGTGGAGCCCCCCTGCTCTGCTCTGCTGCTCCAGGGGCTCAGACTGCCCAGCTGCTGCTGGTGCAGTGTCTTGGTGGAGAGGGTGGCCTCCAGTGGTGACTTGGTGGCCACCATCTGGAGGTGTTTGCTGGCTTTGCAGCAGAAAAGTTAGCAGATGCCACAAAGCTGTACAGAGCACAGACTCCACAGTGATGGGTGGCTGTCCAGCAGTTTTCCCTGCTGTTCACACACCCTTGGTACCTAGCTGTTGATGAAGAGCATTTATATTGCTCCTACAGAAAGCAATCACTGCACACTGCAGGCATGCACAGGGCTGGCTGCTGACGAGTGTGGGGTATGCCGCAGGCTGACCCACTGTGCCCTGATGTGCCTTTCCTCTGCCACAGCCACCGCACCGCCAGCTGGGAAGGGGGGAAGGAGCTGGCCATACCTCGTGGGTTTCCTGGTGGCAGCAATTGGCATCTCCATCCTGATCGCACTGGCTGCCAAGTGCAAGCTCTTCCACAAGAACTTCGCCAGCTACCGCCACCAGCCGCTGCCTGAAACCAGCTCAGTTGGAGGCAGCCCCATGGAGGACAGCAGTGGCTGGGACAGGGGCTCCTTAGGCCAGGGGGCCTGTGAGAGACACCCTATGCCTGGTGCTGCTGACCTGCAAGCTGAGGATGATGACGGTTTCATTGAGGACAACTACATCCAGCCAAGCGAGCAGCTGGCAGAGGAAGAGGAGCGGGAGTTGCACCTCTCCATCTGAGCATGCAGCCCAGCTATCACCTCTGCAGCCTCTCACCACCCCTCCACCTCCATCCTCTTTCTGCCCTTTCCTACCTGCCCTCTGCTTTGGGCCCCATGTGGCTGGGGTCAGGAGAAAGGGAGAGAAGAGAGGAAAGGAGAGGAGAGGAGAGGAGAGGAGAGGAGAGGAGAGGAGAGGAGAGGAGAGGAGAGGATAGTGATGGAGGCTGAAGTCAGCCAGCTCCATGGTGCCCCAGTGTTTACACCAAAGGGGCTTGCACTGGCATGGGAACACTGGACCTGCTTCTGCTCTCCCAGACCTGCTCAGATACTGAGGATGAAGGAGATGGTGACTGTTAATGCCTGGGCAACCTGCTGAGGTGGGAAGAGGAGCCTGCCTTGGTGCTCCCTAGAGGGTCCCAGGCACCAGCCCCGCTGCCCCACGGCGTTGGACCCAGCCCTGCTCTGTCCCTCAATGCAGTGTCATTCTGAGGTGTGATTAAAGCATGATTTAACCCTGCCTCTGCCTGCAATGGTTTGTTGGGGCTCTCCCAGCGATGGTGCTAGAAGACCCCCAGCCCCATAGCTGGGAAGTGGCTTTTTTTTGCATGTGCTTTCGAAGACCATAAATATGTTCCTTGTTAACTGTGGCAGTGAGAGAACAAGTCTGTGACACAATGAGTGCTCTTGTGCAAACAAATCTGGCACCTGCTCTGGTGCCAGACAGGCAGCCCTGGTGCATTGTCGCAGGGTTTCTGTGCACGTCTCTCTAGTGTTGCTTCCTGATGTCACTTCTCTCTTTTCTCTATTCCCTCTCCAGCAAGATGTGCTAGAAAGGCACTTACCTTTCCCATGTCAGCTCTGCAGAGCTGAGCAAACTTGTTGGCAGTGCCAGTTGTGGCGTCAGACAGGCACGTGTGCTGGGCCGAAACAGCCCTGTCCCCCGGCACCCATTACAGAGTCCCGTCTGTATCTCTAACTGTGCAGTTATATGAACATTGTAATTTTTGCATTCCTGTCATCTTTGTGGTACTATAAACAGCACATGAGACATAGGTAACTGCAAGCTGCTTCTGCTGTAGCTGGTCGTGCCTGCGTGGGTCACGCTGGAGTTAAAAGCAGGGAGCAGCAGCAACATGTACCCTCCTTAGTAAGTGATTCACAAGCCTGGTACCATCCGGCTGGGAAGATTTCCCAGGGCACAGCCCCATCATTACTTGTCCCTGATAGCCCAGGAACCTGTCTGTCATGCTCCAGAGTATGGGGTGTCATCACCGGGAGAGCATTTTTTTCCAGCCCTGCCACACGGCTAATTCCCCGCTCTCCTTCAAATCTCCATTTCACTGTAAACTGCCTTTGTATTTCTCTACTCATTAAGATATTTATAGAGCACGGTGTATACAAAAGTAAATAATAGGAGCCAGAGAATGTAAACCAAAGGGGAGAGCTGGGTCAGGTTGGATGAGCCAGGCCAGTGACTTAAAGCACCTTCCAGAGAGGGAAGGTGCCATTTGAAGCCATGAGGAAGAAGAGGAAAACCTGCTGGTTTGTTTCAGTGGTCAGTCAGTTTTTGCTGTTAAATGCCATATTTCTAAGATGAGCTTTACTTTTGCAGTCACTGTCTCATGAACCTTCTGGGCTCAACTTAATGTGAAAATACAAGATATGCAGTTTTGGGGAATTTCTAAAATTTTTCAGGCAAGATAAGAGACTTGAATCTGAGAGCTAGGAAAATGCATTTCAGTTTCTTTTGGAGGGCTTTTCAATCACATGAACTCATGTTAGATGCAATATTTTACTTTTGGTCTCAGCAATGTTTTAAAAGATATTAAAAATACAACTTCCCAGGCTATTTATCCAGGATCTCACTCACTCTTGTCCCTCATTACCTAGTGGTGGGTTGCTTATCTACTTTGACTCTGCTGGGAGGCCCACTTGTTTATTCTTTAACCAAGCAGATGTAGCTCCTCTGGTGTGCAGGGGGCCCTGTCTGGTGGCAGCCCCTCTGCCCCCTCTCCAGGCAGCTCCAGTGCAAGCAGGCAGTAGCCTGGCAGCCCTCCTGGGGGGAAATGTACCTGGCATGCAGAGCTGGGAATATAAAGGGGTCAGAGAAGAAAAGGAGGAGCCTTCTCAAGGAAGGTCCCCCAGGAATGTGCTGGAAGGACCATGGCTGAGGCTGGCGGACCGCAGCAGTAGCAGGCATGCAGGCAGACTGGTTCCAGGCTTGTAGCAGGCAGCAGCTGCTGCCACGAGGCTCAAGGCTTGGCCCTACCGCAGGGCGAAACTGCTTCTCTGTAAACAAACGAGCCACACCGACAAATTCAGGAGGCTTTGTGTGCTCCACATGAGCATCTTTCAGGGTTACAGCAAGGTTGTTGGTTCACAGCGCCGGGGTAAGGGGGACCAGCCATGCCTTGGTCTTTAAGCAGGGAGAGATGAGTGTGCATCTAGAGGTGGAAGCCATGTATCAGGAAATAGGTACATGCATTTGAGGGGCTGTGGTGGTGTTGCCACACTAGCTGATGAGCCGAAACCACAGTCACAGGAGGGACCCTGGACTATCATGATTTCTGCCCTGGGCTCAGCGTGAGCAGAGGCCAGCTCTGCACAGCCCTGCCACCTCCTGCTCTGCCAAGAGGCCAGTGCTCACATATCAGCCTTCAACACAGTCAGCTTCTGTAACATTTTATTATGTATTTCCACATATAACACAGGAACTAGGAAAGGAACAAACCAGTACTGCTGCTGTAGAGGTGAGTCAGTCACTGGGGCAGTGTAGTCTGTCCATCTGGGCAGCCAGACACCCAAACCACCATCTTCAGGGACAGCCCGTTCCCAGCCATTATTTCTTCAGTTTGCTGACATGGCTCACAAGCATCCTTTTCTGGCACAATTCATATGGGCATGTATGGCACATTGTGAAGGGGTTATGGAGGGGAAGATTCACATTGGCATGCAGGCAGTGCAGAGCTGCCAGCCAGGCACTGTCACACATCTTCACAGAAATGCCCAGATGTGCAAAACAGCTGGGTTGCAGGCAGCTGTCCACACGTGCAGGGTAGGGGAGCTGGGAGTAACTGCTAAAGCACTGATGCCAGCAGAGGCTGTGCAGCTTGTCATAAATGCACACTTAATGACACAGATATGAAGAGCAGCAGCAATGGTGATGGTGCAAAACTGTCCAGCTCTGGCTTGTCTCTCCCTGTGCATGCACAGGGTTCCGTGTTGGACCCGGGGTCAAATAGCCCAGACGGGTAAGGACAACTCTTCACTTTGCGGAGGATTTAGCACAGAAGGATCTGAGTTTAGTAACACCTTCTGAACTCTTGGGCAGATTAAGGGAAGTGATGCAGAGAGAGGAGGAAACAGCAGCTTAATAGAATCTACGGATGATGTGAAAGCAGCAGAGGAAAATGTAGAAAAAACAGAGATCCAGAAAGAAAAGCCAAAATGATGTTTTCATGCTTCAGGGAAAAGAATCCAAGGCCTTGGGGGAAGGAAAGCCAGCAGGAGCAGGCCAAGAGAGGATCAATACAGAAGTGCTCTCATGTTGAGTGCATTGGAGATGGTGTGATCTGGAGCTGCAAAGGGATGAAGTCCTCATTGTCCATCATATACCTCATGGGGTTTACTGATACTGAACTCTGACACTGCCTCCAGGTGGAACATGGACAGTAATTCAAGATGTTACAAAGGGAGTGAGCTACCATCTTCTTCCAAATGAGTTTGCTACCAGGCACCAAAAAATAATAGCTTAGTCTTGTTCCATTACAGAGGGAACTTAGCAAATAATGAGCAAAAATAATGGCTGGGGCAGAGCAGCTCTGTTGAGGAGGAGGTGGGAGCAGACAGGAAGATGAAAAGGAAGAGAATATTTTGCAGAAGCAGCTTTGCTAGGAGGTTAAGACTTGTGTCTATGGAAAGGGCAGTGAAATGGTTCATGGGTCTTTGGAGGAAATGAGACTTTTGACAGGTAAATTAGTCTCTAGTCGGGAAAAGCTCCCAGGGGTGAGTTGTTAGTCTGCCTCTAGGAAAGATACCTCAGTGACAGACACCTTGTAGAGATAAAACACAAAAAAAGCTCCAGGTAAGGCCCAAGTGGTAGCAGAAGAACTTTTCTGCCCCACAGTAGCTGCAGCACTTAAGAGACAGAAACAGCACAGGACCATACAGGGACTGGGACAAGCTGCAGTGCTGCAGCAGCAGAGGTGCCTCTGCTTGGGAAACAGTACTCCCCTCTCTCATTGCCCGTGCAGAGCGGCAGCCTCAGCCCTAGGATTCAGGCATCCTATCACCATCCCCCAGTAACTGCACCTTGCTGTTTGTGGCTCACGTGGCTGGAGCACGCTGGTGTGGCAACAGAGCCCCAACACACAGTGCAGCACTGATAACCTGTCATGGCCCTGACAACAGCACCTCTTAATCGCCTCTTTGATAAACCACAGAAGATGGTGGGCTGCAGAAATGTTATATTGGAACAGATCCTGGCGTTGCAAGCACAAATGGCATTTCATGTGAGGGCCAGCCATGCTGGGGCTCTGGCACACAGAATCCCATACAAATGCCACACTTGCTCCCACAGACACACAGGTGTTTTCTCTGGAACAGCTCCTGCGGCCGTACCTCCCACCGAGCTCCCTCTGCTTTTTCTGCTTGCCTGCTGACACACAGAATATTTCCTGCCATTCATCAGCTGCTAGAGGCTCTACCTTTCTCAGGAGTGGGCGGCTCTGCACAGAGCACAGGGTGGTTTCATTCCACCCACAATCACAGCCTCTCCTGCCAGGATAGCACACAACAGCTCGGGGAACTGCAGGAACCAAGCAAGTACCGGGGTCCCCAGCAAGTACAGGACAGGTCCAGCCCTTAACTCTGTGACAGGACTCACAGGCACGCAAGCAGCAGGAAAAGGATCAGCGCCGCATG
>JAVSBS010002425.1:0-16495 GCA_033124195.1 Coracias cyanogaster | reverse complement strand
CTAATAAAAACACATTTCCTCTATCATGTATCTTTCATCATATCAGCAATAGAACCAGCACACAGCTTCTTCTGCCCATATATTCTAAGACATTCAAACTGATGTAAGAAGGGGCTACTGTTCTCATATGAAATGCTACATATTTACAGACTAAATTAACAGACTACATTGACGTGCCATTAATCACACACAATCCTTGGCTATAGGTCCATGTGTAGGTCTGATCTTATAACAAAATAAGAGATACCCTTTTATTCAAGACTCCTGTTTCTCCTTTCAGTTGCTGGTTTGATGCCTTTTCTTCCAAGAGCTGTCTCTCATACTTGATTTTGATTTCCAGAATTTCCTGGTCTCCATCTTCTTCAATTTGTTTCTTAATTTCTTCATGCACTTGAAGCTGCTGCCTCATAGTCGCCTCTGCCTGCAGTTAAGGAAAGCAAACATTAGAGAAGACAGCAAAAGACCAATAAAGAAGAGGAGAATTCTTTATTTGTAACTGTTTCTCCTGGGAGGATCTGTATTTAGTGGACTCTTCAATTGCAGCAACGTCATTTAAGGTAACAAGGTCTTAGCGGATTAAAGTAACTTTAAAAGTTGTTAAGGCAAACATAAAAAAATTCTTAAAAGAAATTCTTTTTAAGGCTTGGATGATTCAAGTTAGGAACACAGCCCAAATACTAACACCAGCAAACTTGTTCTGGCTGCAGAAAATGCAAACACGAGTAACACTTGAGAAGATATTTTAAAATTGCTGTTTCTGATGCATTAAGACCAATAACCATGCAGGTTTGCACCAGTCTCTGTATGCCTCTCTTTTCACATTCATTCCTCACATTCTTTCCAAATTAGTATTGCAACGTAGGTCTGCAAACACTAATGTTGATAGAATTTATTGACTTTAGATATATAAGTATCAGTTATCTGGCTGCCCTTTGTGAAGCCAAGTCTTTAACCTCAATGTACAGGAGGTTTGGAAGTACTCAAGGTATTTCTCTTTGTTCTCCAAATTATGCAGGCAGGAACCTCAGGGACTCAAGAATGGAATTTACCATTTTAGAAATGTTCACTTTTCACTAGAACAAGGTGATTGAATATTTCCTTCTCCCATTACAGCAAATGTATCATCTAACCCACATTAATAAACAGGAATTCTTGGATCTAGGAGAAAGAGAGGTGAAGCTGAGAATGCCCAAGGATATTATTCTTAGCAGTTTACTTATGATATGAAGCAGAAAAGTTGGTAATCCAACTGGGTTTTCTTCATTACTATTCTACCTGTCAACATATTTCCCCCAGGTCAGAAGTAGATTAGGATTTGCATGGAGGGAGCCAACCTCTCCTGTCCTACAGAACATTTTATCACAGTTGGAGATAAACTTAGTCAATAATTCACGCTGCAAATCAACTTTCCTACCTCTTCCACCAGAAGAGATTTCTCATTAAGTTTTTCCTCATAATATTCCGTTAGCTCCTTCACAGCCCTGCTTTTGCTTTCCTCCAAATTGTGCAATTGTTTCTCATACTCCTCCTGCATCCTCTCGGATTTCACTTGCAGCTCCTGGTATTTCTCATTTTCTATTAAGAGTTTCTGATTATGGTCAGATTCTGGTAACAGGAAACATATGCAATGGATAAAATAATAGAGAAGAGGTACATCCTATCCCTCTACATCATCAGTGTCTCATTCTCTACTGTCTTTTTGACAGGTGGTTGCAACAAGTCACACTAGAAGCACTTCATCACTTTCTTCATCAGATATATAGGGGTTTTAGACTCTGGGGCCATATAGAATTTTACATCAGAAAACCATCTCTTGAGTTTCCTGAACTTCCTATTACTTACCACTTCACTAATAATGCCTGTTTAAAAACTGTCACTCACTGTCTCAGTTGTGTCTCTGAATATTCTGCTATATCCCTGCTTGCTGCATCAGGACAGACTGTTGTTCCGTTCCAAGTCTAAAACATACACCAAAATCTTCTACTCTGCCATTACAACAAATTAATAACCGCTAATTTAGGCATTCCCATGAGATGACAACCATGACAGAACTGTGTAAGCACAACTGTTACAGACTATGAGTAGGCAATGGACTTATTTATGAGTGGACTTGCTTTTTGGTACTAATTTGCAGTATTTCTGTTTTATCTTGACTACAAATCCCAGGCATTTCCATGTTGTGTGCATTGTACGTTGGCCTCCTTGCTGAACTGTATGACTTCACTATTCTTGCACAGTGAGCTGTAAAATGAATGAAGAATGTACTAATCTCAAAAACCAAACTTCTAAGATATGGTGCCCATGTGCATGTTCTCATCATGGTCGTGTGTGTGGTGCAGTTTAGATAAACATTCAGTCTGTAATACCTATATGACACGCATGCATTTTTCCTTGTACATGTACTCTAGCAATCCCTCCCTGTCACATTTTTTCCTATGAATCTAATGCATTTCCTCCAGATTCTAGTTACAAACACTTGTTATAGTCTAACCTAGCCGTTGCACTTCCCTGGCCTGTTTATTCATCAGCTCAGACAGTTGAAACTGGTGTTGTAGCTCCTGTTTTTCTTTTTCTGCCTGTAAATTCTGGGGAAGAAAAAAAAAAAAAAAAAAGAAGAAAAATACATTTTAATTTGAAACTAGGCAAAGCAGTGTCCAAACTGTTTGTGCTCTTGCCCATGATGGGGAGCACATACACAACAGAATTTATGTTTGAAGTCTCTGAACAAAATTCAGATGCCCCATGTCACTAAACCAAGTTTTCCCAGAGGTTAGTTTGTTATGACAGGTTACAAAACCATGGAAAGCTAAAGGAAAGTAGCAAATGGACTTCATATAATATAGGGTACTGTATAATCCTAATCTAACAGAAAAGGTTTATGAGCTACAAAAGCCTCCAATTCTTTGTGTGTGACTGCTTGAGGAGAACTTTCAGTTACACAAATTGTTGTGCAGATATTAAAGCTCAAGCTGCTTCCTGTCTCACCTGAAGCAACCTTGAGGTCCTGAACCACTGACATTTGCATAGAATGACATAAACCTAAGCAAAAGTGAGTTTTGAATGCCATTTGCTTGGAATGTCCGACTACTACTACAAATGACTTCATATTCTAAAAAAGCACAAAGAACTACAACAAGAATATGGGTGAGAAATTTCCCAGAAAAGTTGGGAATTGTACCATATGTACATTTTTTTCCCCACTTTCTTCTTATACCAATTGTACGGGTCTTGCATAAGCAGAAATACTTCATTTGCCAGCTAGACATAACAACTAGAAAGGTTAGCCCCAAGCCTGTCGAAATGTGTCATTCAGTTTAACCTTAACAGATACCCATACTCGGACAGGAAGTACAACTTGCCTGCCTAGAAAACTTTTATTCACCTTCAAAGGCATTTGTTTGCAATCCTGTAAGCAACAAGCCTAAAGAAGCTTCAGTGTAGCTGAGATTATGATAACCCTATAGCCAAGTGCTACCTATGAAAAGGCCTGCAGAACTGCAGAAGAAAATCAGCACAGATAAAACTCAGCTATAAGAAGTGAAATGGCTTTCTTGTAAAAGGTCAAGCTGTACAAGAATGAGGAAAAATAGAAAGGTTAAACTCAGGTTACTCAGATGCAAAAACCACAATGAGAAAAGCCAAAGAGCCTGAGGAACTACATGAAGAAAATATTAAAATGAATTATTAACCTTCTTCAAAAAGAATTAAAATCAGAAACATTCAAGAACATTTGTATAGTCAAAAGACAAAAAAGGTATAAAAGGAGCACTTGAAAATTACAAGAGGATTAAATAATAAAAATAGCTTTTATACTGGAATCTTTCTTACGTGGAGTCAAACTGAAATACTGCTTGAAAGGACTATGTACCACTCAAAAAAATAAGCAGTAACAAATCACCAGGACAGGATAATATTAATCCAAAAGCTTGAAAAAACATGACATTGACTGAATTTAATCTTGTGATATATAATCTCTCCCTTCAAGACATCTTACTGCCAGAGAAATTGCTATTGGATCACTTGCCTTCTAACTCTAAAAAGGGTCCAGAAATATAGCAAATTACAAGTCAGAAATCTGGTGTGTGCACCAGACAGATGGACTGAATAGAATTAACAGACTCAGATAAATAAGACACTGGGAAGAATTATTGTGGCTTTTGCCTTTCACGGAAGTCCTGCTTTATGGCCACAGAGAAATCAATAAACACAGAAATCCAGGGAATATATTTTACTTCTATTTTCAGAAAGCATGCAAGACATCTCAGCAGGCATGCTTAAAAAAATCTAAGTGGCCAGGGCATAAAAAAAGCAGCATTTAGAAGAATAATTGTTGGATCCTGCAGCAGCTGCAACCCTACATGTGATAGCGCTTTTAAGGCATGTTCCCATTTCTACTCAGTGGTCATAGAGGTTACTGATCCTTGGTCTCAGGCAGCATTTATTGCTGGAATTGTTTTCATTTGAAGATACTAGTTGGCTACCTAGGAGGACTCCTGCATCCCATTGTACTTACAAGATATTTGACTAAAAGGTAGCTTCGTGCTTTACAAATATCAAGAACATCTTTACTGGAAAGGAATGCTTCATTTTTCAGATGCTTTATGGCATTCATACATATATAATGCAAGCTTGAATTCAACTCTTCAGTGAAAGACTTCTTGGTATTTGGTTCTGCAGTATGAATCATACCTGGTGTTTGGTTTTAAGGGAGCCCATTTCCTGAGTGAAATTCTCTTCTAATTCCTTTATTTTTTTATTATAGTACATGTCCTTGAGACGTAGCTGGTAATAATTTTCTGTCTGTAGCTCCTTCACACGAATCTGCAGGTCTAGCATTGCCTGATTCTGTTAGGAGAGGGATGAGAAGATACTTTTAACAGGGAGATTATTTGCCATTAGCAACAGCTTATTAAGGATGTTTTATTCACACGCACATATTTATGAAAGACAGCCTTTGCCGAGAATTTTCAGACAGAGCAAGAAGTTCCACAAGTAATGTTCCTTAGCTATCTTAAAAGATGGATTATAGAAATACAACTTCTGACTTCTGTGCTCCATTAAAACTGCTTTCAAGAGACTGGGAAAGGTATTAGATAAAGTCTAAACTTTTCTCCATGCTCACGTTCATACAATGCAGTTTGCATATAAGCAAACAGCTGCAGCTAACTGTTGTAACCTCTTCTTATGATGAAAGCCATGCAAGCCCTCTTAAACAGAAGGCCATAGAGGAAAATCTAGTCACAAACATCATGCAAACATAATCCATCAGCTGTATGTTAGGAATTCTATGGTGCATGTCCACAAGTTGCTCCTCTTACCTTCTCTTCTATGACTGATCTCATGATCAGCACTTCCTCAGCACACTCAAATTCCTTTTCCCGTTTCAGTATCCCACCTCCTTTATCAAACACTTTCCAGATAAATATAGAGCCATCCTCTGAGGCAGTCAGCAGAAATAGGTCATTGTTTGTTAAAGACATCTTGGAAGGAAAAGAAAACAAAATAATGGTATGGGCAGGGAAGAATAGAGACACAGTTTGATTTTATACCAAATTTTCCTCCCCACCCACATACTCCCTGTCATTTCTAACACAGAAGGTCACCAGTGGAAATATTCATAGCCCCACTAACAACACTGATTATGTCCTCCACTCTTGCTTCACCCTGGTCCAGATGACAGGGGAAGGGCAAGAAAAGAAGAACATGTGATAACACTGGATCTGCTTCTGCTCTCAAAGCCATAGGAAGATTTTTTTAAAACTTGGAACAGAAAAGACGTTCTAAACAGTTATAGCACAGACAGACAATTTATTTGACAATTCCAAAGGTCTTCAGCTTTCTTCTTCGAGAAGTTCCTTGAGCAACAGATGGCTAAATGTTTTCTTCTGAGTCTGCAAATAAGTGCACGATGAGCTATCTATTAATAGCTGCTACTACCTCCTCTGGACCTCCTGTGACTGTGTGGCCTGGCATAGAATACCTGGGAGCTGACATAGCTTACGAGCAAGGTGAAGGTGGAGTCCTAATAACTGACGTTCATAGCTTAATGTTGGACTGTGCAGCTCGAAGTCAAAGTGCCATATTTGACAGTAATACTTAAAATGACAAAATTACAAACAATCTTAACAAGATAGAACATGCAGCTTCCTGGAGAAAGTGCACTGAAACGTTCCATGTTTGCAGGCTCTACTCACCGTATCCCCACCTTTCAGATGCGGTTCATTAGCCTTTTAGAAATACAGTGTCATTAGCAGACCAGCACTGCAACCTCTTCTGCTCTTTATCCTGGCAGTGAGTTGCTTAATATATCTATCTCACTCCTCCTTCCATTCTGACAAGAGGTTTTGAAGCCTGCATAACTGTATCTTCCTCTTTCCAGAAAGAGCTACATCAAAGTTCTCCATCAGGGATATGCCATGTTATGTATCCTGGTGCAAGCCACTTTTTGGCCAACAACAGCTTATCTAGTGATACCTATTTCCAGGGACAGGACTTCTATGAATGCCGTAACATTCATTCTCCATGTGCAGGCTCAACCTTAGTTTTAATATATTATGCTATGAAATGGGAAGGAGAATCACTGCTAAAGGAGATGTGTGCAGGCGATAGCACAAGGAAAAAAAAGTGCTCTGTTACCTTTGTAACAGCACCTGCATGGGCCTGATACTCATTGAAATCCCTCGTCAAAGGTAATGGGTACTTCATAGCTCGAATTGTCCCCAGAGATGTACCGACAAATACCATGTGCCCAGAATGAGAAACAGCTACTGCAGTATAAACAACACCAAAAGCAGGCACTTCATGCTGGATCTATAAAAACAAAACAAAACCCCAAATTACACAAAACCCCCACATTGCATTAGGTTCCTCAATACTATTTGATTACTTATTGCATAAGCAATTGTCATACCTCTGCCTACAGCACATAATGCAGTTATACGTGCCTATAGGAGTAATGCCATGAACAGTAATTAGTATTAAGCTTTATAAATATGCACTTGTAAAATTTCAGGCCAAGTTCCATATGTTGATCACTTCTGAAAGATGTAATGGTTATTACATACAATTCACTACTTTTCTAGACAAAAGAAAAAGCATGTAGCTTATGGTGATAGATCCAATACACTTCTATTTCAGCAAAACAGTTGATTCCTACTTAGCAAGTGGATGATAAGGAAATCACTCGTACCCTCCCCAGACAACTCAGCAAAACACCAGAGTGCTTGTTAGCTCACCGAAGACTCTGAAATTTCTTTGAGAGTTTGGTCAGATCCAACAGCAAAGATGATTTTGGCATCAGAAGACAGGGCAATGCTGCTGTAGATGCAGGACTCAAGCACACACTCTGACTTTCTTTTACCTGTCAACAAGTTCCACTCATACACAGCACCATGTGTGTCACAGGAGACAAGCTTAGCGTCATCTGCACTCCATTTAACTGCTTGTACCTGGCAAAAGCAAAACACACCACGGAGCCTGATGTGTAGGTTATAGACATACAGCATGAAGTCATTTTTCTGGTAAATCCATGACAACTTTGGAATCATAATTCTAAGTCTTAGTTAAAAACCCCTAGAAGTTTCTCAACTAATTCCATTTTAGCATTATAAAAACCCCCAAACAATCAGTGAGAACTACTTTATGAACACACTGTCACGAAAAGCTCATTTCAACGAGTAGAACATTTTATTTTTATAATTTATTACTGGGATATTTTTCCTGGTTTAGCTACCTGCCAATCATTCACCTTCAATTTAAGAACAGACTCTTTAGATGTAGCTAGTACATGTGTACATTGACTTCTGGCCAAAGAAAACTGGCTTTTGTATTTCTATTTTTAAAAGCTGGGCCCATTTCTGATCCAAAATTGTACTTTACCTTTTCAAAATGCATCTTACCAACTAGTTCATACTTTAATTACTTGTATCATATCAGATTTGTTTACTAACCTTCCCACTATGTCCTTTCAGATTATTAATATTCTCAAAGGTGATGCTGGAATAAATTTGAATCACATTTCCACTAACAGCAGCAAAAAGATGGCCTTCGTTACTGAATAAGCACTGCAAAAAGAACATAACCACCCATTACTGTAGACGCAATGGATAAAAACATTCATGCATTGAATTCCAATGACACTGTCTAATATCAGAATCCTACACAAAAAGAAAACTCCATGACATAATCAGGCTCTTACTGCTTTCTTAATTGGTGCTTTCCCCTGTAAAATTCAGTCCTTAAGTATTTCTGAGCAAATTACCCCTTCTGCTGCTTCCCAGGTCCACAGTTATGCATCAGCCTCCGGGTTTATTTTCCAGTAATTTGAGTCCTTTTCTCTGTGTTTTGATATCCTAAATCCTACTAGAAACTATTGAAGAGGTTTCTATCTTCTGTCATATTCTTCACGACTCTCCTGCCTGTAACTCCCCATTTTCATTTTTGCATCACTCCTTACCTCTCTACACTTTCTCACTGAAAACTCCTTGACAACACGCATGTCCTCATGTAGTAGACTTAAAAATCGTAGTTTGTCAGAAAACCCAACCAAACAGAAAAGGCCAGTGGGATGAAGTGATACTGTGTATGCTTCCTCCCGATATTCCTTATACAGCTCCAAAGTGCTGAAAGAGAAAACCATTGTGCAGTATGGAATAGTACAAACTCCCTATGCATGCTTGACAGGGCATTATCTGGCCCAGCAAGGACACCTGCAGCTACAATCTAACTCTGCCTTGTCCTTGAGGAAAAGTGTTGTCATTCAGTTAAGTAATAATCACTCAGATGTTACAGGAAACAAAGACAAACCTGAACTTTCTGGTTCACAGATGAGGCGTGGAAGGTGCAAGAGCAAATCCTTGTTTACTGTAATATAATGAAGAAGGTTTGAACCGCTGGTTGCAAACCAACACAAACATCTCTTCTGAGATTTTTCTGCCCCTCTGCCTCCATAGAAACCTAAAAGCTGGCATCATTTTTCTTAAGAACTATGGCTATGAAGCAGGAGATGGGACAACAGTATCTTAAGACAAAGCTGAATTAAACATTCCTGAAGATTTTTGCTTCCATAACACATGACCTGTCTGACACAAAAATGGCTTAATAGAAAAGGCTTTGGATTCTTTTGGCACTGTTTTTAAAGGCACTGCATAGTCACACTCCCCAAACCATGTCAATAAGACTATTTACATCCCACACCACAAAAGAATTTTACCAGATCATACTCAGATTCGAAGGAGATTGCTGCTGTTGCCTGCTAAATACAATATACCAAAAAAGCAAGAGGTAATAACGAACACAAACAACCCTTTACTTCATTTTGTAATTCCAGATGCGGACAGATCTATCCAGGGAACAAGTAGCAAGAATGGGTTTCCAAATACAGGTGTCCAGTCCAGTGATTGAAGCAGAATGTAATGGGAAATTCAGATGTGCAAAATAAGCTGCCTTCTCCTGAGAAGCAATGAGAACATAAAAAAAAATTCACAAGTATTTCACTGCAGGCAGTAAGTCAGGTAAGAAATCTATCATAGCTCTTTGCATACAGAAATCAGATTTGAGGAAACTACTTCATCCTTTCACTGCATCAGCCTGAACATAACAATGTTAAAAAGATAACAGTTTTAACGTTAAAAAGAATCAGTTTTAACTTTATAATTAACAATCAAGAAATGTGATGCAGGGAAGATGTAGGCTCAACAGTTCTCATACACTAATGAGAGCAGAACATCATTGTACATGTCCAAAGAAATGCAAGTTAGGTTAATAAATAAAACTGGACTTGCAAGAACTCAGTTAAGACCTTCTGGTCAAATGGATACTTAAAAATAATCAAGTGCTGAGTGATAAACAACTTAACCGGGATTTTTAGCTAGTACATGCTGGAAGTGAAGCACCAATAAAATTTTAGGCCGCATGCAGAAAAAGGACCCCTAGCTACAAAACCCCTTTCTGTAAAGATCTTTCTGTACGCCTCTACACAGGTCAGGTGTTTAAATCCATGCAAGTCTATTTAATGATAACACATTTATCTCTTGTCTTTGTATTATTTAATTTCTTCTGAGTAGGGAATGTTTTTTGTTATTTTTGTCCTTCAGAAGGAGATTTCACTTCTAACTAGGACTTCAACAACTATTACTTTAGATTAACATGAGATTCCAATGGCTGTTCCAGCTTTATCGTTGCGTTAAGTTTCTGTATATTACAGTGGAGCATGCAGTGGAGTACTGCAGTTACACTAAAAATCTCTCTGTTAAAGCCCTACTTAAGTGGCTCAACAGTGACACAGACCTTTAAACAATTTTAACGGTGTCCTCTACCATTCCGCTGAGTAACATCAGGGGTATTCATATGGAGGGATGCCTGAGCAAGGGGCTACTGAAACACAACTCTCAGAAAAGCATGCAGAGCCCTTTATATAATGAGCTTTAAGGATTCAGATACTATTTGATGGATTTTATCAAAATCCATCATAGAAAGCAACACTGAATAGCCTGTGCCACTACAATATGCCTCTTACTGGACCTGATGGCTGTCAAACGTGGTAAGATTGCACTCACCTTCTTAAGATCGGTGGAGAGCATAGTAAACATATAAAGCTGATTTTTATTTGTGTTAACGACTATTGTTTCCTCAGAGGGGCTGAAGCATATACATATAATGTCCTGTCTGCCTGACTTCTTTGGCTCGCTGCTGAACAGGTCCTGAGGAAGCTGCACAAGAAATGCATCCCATGGGATACTCCAGGTCTCCACGTTTTAGTAGCAGGCATGCACACACACACACTTTTGCTGCAGCGCTAGTCTAACAAGCATACACATTACATCAGTAAGATAACTTGGATATTTATAGTCCATAACTACTGCAAGGCAAGGCATAGAGGACAAGACAACCTAACTGTATCTATAGCATTACAGGTGAAAAAGTATCAGAGGACATTTCAGCAATAAGTGCTACATTGAACAAATGAAAATCGTAGCAGAAAAACATTGAGAAAAAAACTAGCAAGCATCAGACTGAAAACTGCTTGAAAATTGTGATCTCATAGTAACAGTTATTTGCAGTACACTATTCAGGTTGGTAACAGTCTTACTAGAGGGTCTTGTGTATAGGGAAGATAGGACCTTTTAGGCCCAGAGTTTGAAGGCTTGACCAGGTCCTCAGAATTAAATGTTCTTATCTGGAGATTGCAGTAAGTCAATACATGCAGCTCACTATAGAACAGTTAGAAATCTTACTAGATTACCTAAAAGTAAGAGTATGCAATTCTCATGACAGTTATAATAAATATCTGAGGGGATAAGAACTTTGCCTTGGAAAAAACCAAGCAGCTTAGTTCTTGAAAAGTGATGTAGGCTACTTCTAAGCTCTTAAAGTCTCCATAAATAAAAGTTTCTTAAAGGTTTCCTGAAGTTTAGCAGCCTCAAAGTACATTTTGCATGCGGGAACATGCAGAGCTACCTCGTAAAAGGACATCTGTCACTGACTTTCAGTGTGACCTCTGGCAACTCCCTTCCTTTCGACATCACCAGGACAGTTAGCTAATGCTTACAATGTAATTTAGAGATGATTAAAATGATTAATAACTGAATTGGAAGCACTCTCATCCCTCTAAACAGGCCTGTACTGCATAATGCTTGGAAAAGCTTTTTTCTCCCTACCCAGATTTCTCGACTCTCCTTGTAGACTTCCTTCTCCTTGGTCTTCTCAAACAGACGAACAGCTCCTGGGCTAGATGAACATGCAAAGCCTCTGGAATAAGCTACAAGTGCAGATATTTGAGGCAAAGAATCCTGTTGTAAACCATTCTCTTCATAGGCCAGTTCATAAGAGACATCAGAAGAACTGCAAGCAAGAAATGCATAAAGACTTAAGAATAACGAAGGACAAAACAAAAAATGCTGATCAGCAGCAATCAGAAAATAAAAAAAGTGTAATTCCTTCATCAACTGGACAAGATGGAAATAAGTAAATGGCTTGCAACTAATTGGCATGCACAAGCAGGAAACTATTAGTAACAGCATTTAACTGAGTTACCTGTCATGTTCTTTTGTTGTCGTATCGTCTTCTAGTTCCCTGGGTGGTTTTTTATACTCTACACTTGTCTCCCAGTGCAGCTCTCCAGTTTCAAACAAGATTAGTTTGCCTGTGTCAGTACCACATATAACTTCCTCCTCAGACAGCCAGGCATGGCACAAGTAGTTTTGTGGCTCTCCTTTTTGTAAATTCACCTGCTTCAAAGTTCCTTCACTGTACTTAAACAGTTTAAAAAAGCTATTTCCAGTGACACAAACCTGTGCATTGTCTTGAGGACTAAAGCTCACCTATGGAGCAAAAAAGAAAGGAATTATTTTATACAACTATGTTCACAAATAAGCAGGTATTATACCTGTACTGAAGACTTCCAATATCAGATACAGGAAACAAGGGAAGAAGGTTCATAGAAACATAAAACAGACTAAGAAGTACCCATCATAACTACATATTGCAGTTTTCCCCCTTCCAAAACTGTGTATATCTGTTTTATATGATGCTACAAATAAATTAACTCAGCTAAGCTAAGATGCTATCTGGACCACAATGCAATACCAAAGAGAAAGTTTCCTCTGCCCTTCAGGATTAAATTACAACAGTAAGGCCAAAACACTTCTTCACAGCTGATTATCATTTTTCCAATAGCAAGCTTCCTGAAAAGTGGGACCATTCATTCTCAAAGACCAGGAATAAATTTTGTATTTCTGTATTTCAGGCAAACCTTGCCCATTACGCATATTAATTCACATAATTATTTATTGGCTAAAACAATGGAACAGCCATCTCAATACCCAACATGAAGGGTAGCAGGGGTAGCTAGGTCGCATTTTTCATGCTTAATGGGACTTCAGACAGCAGTTGCCTTTACAGTTTCCTCTCTTTAGAAACTGAGCTCATGAAGTGAGTAGTTCACCCAATCTCTGCCTGTAGCTATGCCCTAGAAAAAACGGCAGCTAGAGTCCAGCCAACCCATGTACTGGAAGTTTCTTACCTCCCTGCAAGAAAGGTACTAAAAAAGAGCACCCAAAGCAGGATGCAGGAATTGTGAGTACCATCAGCCTGCTCCTAGCCACTCTTCCTGGATTACTCCTCTGATCTGTACAGAGCACAGATTGCCAGAAGGCAAAGGTGCATGAACATGCCGAGAGCTTCCAAGATGTGTGTTATGCCTACTGAGTACAGCCAATATATTTAATGAGTGTTTCTAAAGGGAGACACGGGACACACTGCACACTCACTGGCCCCATGCCATAGATCTCATGTGATATAAAAGAATCTCATATGATGTAAGAGATATGGACATAAGAAAGTCCATTACAGGTCAAAGTAAAATTTGCCCTGTGTCCTATTGCTGAGAAAGGCAAACAGCAGACGCCAAGAAAGACCACAAAAGTATAAAAAATCTGCAGTCTGGAGCCCTCTCCTCCCTCTCTTGCCCTGGATAGAAACCAAGCGACCACAAGAAAACCTACTGTGCCCTCACCCTGCAGACTGAACTGAACGTGCTACCTGGCACCCCGTACTTGTGAACGAAAGTTAGATCCTTTTATCCACCTTTTTGAAACACTCCACAGGGCTTCCAAAGAACCAGCCAGCTGCAAATCACAATGTTAAAAAAAAACCCAAAGAGCCGTAGAGCTGCTGGCTCAGCCCAGTTTTGGAGGCAGGGGCGGGCACGCCCGTGCCCTGGCAAGGCCGGGGGCAGCCGAATGAGCCCGGCGCTGGCCCGGTGACCGCGGGGCTTTTGAGAACCGCGGCCGTTACCTGGCAGATGCCGCTGCCCGGGGCCCCAAGGCGGACCGCCGCCATCAGCCGCTGCTTCTCCCAGAGCCAGTAGGTGAGGTGCCCCTCAGGGGGGGCCGTGGCGGCCGCCAGGTACCGGCAGTCGGGGGAGAAGGCCAGGGACACAGCCTCCCGCGGCGGCGGCTCGGCGGCGGCCAGCGTCCTCCGCCGCCACGCCGGCTCCGACGACAGTTCATAGACCGTTATGACCGGCTGCTCCGCCACCGTCTCTGAGACGGCCAGGTACCGCCGGTTCGGGCTGACCGCCAGCGCCCGCACGCCACGGCTCATCGCGGTGCCTGCGGGGAGGAGAGGGGTCAGGGCGGGCCGGGGCCGGGGCCGGGGCCGGGGCCGGGGTCGGGGTCAGGGTCAGGGTCGGGGTCGGGTCGAGGTCGGGGCCGGGGCCACCTGGGATGAACTTGTGCCACTTCTGCTCGAGATGCAGCCGGAGGCAGCCGGTCCCCGCCGCGTGTAGCACGACCTGGTCCTCCAAGAAGCAGACGCCGCCGGCGACCCGCGGCCGGCAGCCGAAGACGGCCACGGGCTGCACCGCCGCCGCCGCCGACATGCTGCTGCTGCTGCTGCCGTCGCCGTGGCAACCGCGGCCCCGGCACTCCCGGAAGTGGCACCCGCGCACGCGGCCGGAAGCGGTTGTGGCAGCGGCGGCAGCATGGCGCGGCGCGGGTCCCTGTCCGGCTCCGGCTCGGACTCCGACTCGGAGGACTCCTCTCTCTCGGACTCGGAGGTGAGCCTGCGGCAGCGGTGCCGGGGAGCGGGCCCGGCGGCGAGGCCTCCCCCGGCAGCCGTCGGGTAGGGCCGCTCGGTGCCGCCGGTGCGGCGGCCTCACCGTGCCCTCTCCACAGCTCCAGGAGGCCTTCTCGAGGGGCGCGCTGAAGCCGGGGCTCAACGTGGTGCTGGAGGAGCGGCCGAAGCGGCGCAACGACACGGTGAGCGGGGCCTGCGGGGCGGGACAGCGCCTGCCCGGGGGACGGCGGAAAGGTCGGGCCGGGGCCCGTGTCCCCCCGGGAGCCGGGTGCGGCCGGCGGAGCTGCGGCCGGCACCGCGAGTGCCGCGGCAGGGCGGGAGCCCGGGGTCGGCATCGGGGTGTCGCCTCAGGGGAGCAGCCCACGGTGTGAGCTGGGCGTTCCGCGGCGGTGAGCAGAGCCCTGCTTCTCCCACAGGACGGCCTGAAGCGCTGCCTGTCCGAGCTGCAGCAGCAGCAGCTCGCCTGGGTGGAAAGGCTGGATGTTACTTCGGGCCAGGTTCCGGACCCCATCTCACAGAGTGCTTCCAACAAAGATGCTGTTGATCCTGAGAATGATTTCCAGAGAGAGATGAGCTTGTAAGTGTCCGAAAGGGAGATTTTCTTACAGGGTTTTGATATACTTTTGTGTGCTTGGAGTCCCGTGCTGATACTGGTGACAGCCACTGTGGCAGTCTGCGTGTCCTTGATTTGATGGCTCGGAATGTTTTCCAAATAACTACAAATTAATGCTAGTATATGTAACTTGTCTTGTGACTGAAAATAATTTCTCTCCTTGCAGCAGACTCCCATCCTTTGCCAAAAAGTTTGTTTTAAAAGTTCCTTGGTTGCAGCACTGTGACTTTCACACAGGATATGGGTATTTTTTGTGGATTTGTTTTGGTATTATTACAGTTCTCTTGCCTTGCCACTATAAAACTGTAACTGGGAACACGAAACAATATAAACGTATAGGTGCAAAATATAAACATTAATATTGTACTGGCACCTAAATCGCTTTTAGTAGCGCTGAGCGCTGTAGAGCACAGCATATTGGTATAATTCTAGATCAATGCTTGTTAGATCCCGGTATCAGTGACCTTATGTCAGCAGAGTTTCTGCCAGTGCTGTGAGATGCCCGATACCCTGTGACAGAGCTGGTCCTGTGCTGTCTCCCTAGTTACCGGCAGGCTCAGGCAGCGGTCCTGGAAGCCCTACCTAGGCTGCGTAAGCTCCAAGTTCCTACTAGAAGGCCAGATGATTACTTTGCAGAGATGGCCAAATCAGACCAACAGATGCAGAAGGTATGTGCAATGAATAACAGCTTGCTTTCCTGAGTTGTGTTGGGTTTAGCCTGTGTTGGGGATTAATGTTAAGTTGTGATGTGTGAATACTTATCTTAATCTCTTTGACAAATGCCTGTAACAGTGTTTGTGTTTGAAATGTTGTTTGCGACAGGAAATTTCTTCCAGTTTAGGTAATTCAGTGCATTGTGGGTATTTCCAGAATGGGTTGGAATGTAAAGTATAAAAGCATATTTTTACTCTGTCTTGAAGGTATTTAATATTAAAATTGGAGACTTTTTCTCCATATATGTGACAGTGGTTGTAAAGCTGGCTGTGTGTGCTCTTTGGCCTAAGACTTGCAGGCAGCTGTAGCATTAGCATGATCCTTTTTCCCTAATTAATACCCTTTGTTTATACTTAGTGTGTTTTGGTTCTCTGTGATTTTAAACTGTATGTTGTTGAATTAATCTATCATGGGTAGTACGTCAGTTTTGTGTAGGAAATAAGAATTTCACAAACTCACTTCTTGATTGTTCCTTTTTTCAACAAAGACCACCCTAATTTTTGTTTTCGTTTTGGAAAAAAGACTGCATTGTATAAGTTAAACATGAGCTGGGCTCTAATTTGGAGGTTTGTGTATGACTTGGTGAGTCTG
>JAVSBS010002423.1:0-13252 GCA_033124195.1 Coracias cyanogaster | reverse complement strand
ACCTGGCTCCAAGCTCCTGTCAGGGAGTTGTGCAGAGCCAGAAGGTCTCCCCTGAGCCTCCTTTGCTCCAGGCTGAAGCCCTCCAGATGTCAGTGCTCTCCTCTCTCCCTAGCCCAAGTCGGTCCCTCAGGCTGCTGCTCCCTGGCCAAAGCCCAGCGCAGCCTCCACATGTGCCAAAACTGGACCTCAACTTAGAGGACTTACTCTTGACTCACCTTATGGACGGGGAAGGGGATGTGAAGGCAAAAGGAGACCTTACCTCATAGCTTTGCCACCAGTTTGGGATATTAGGCCGTAATTTCTGATCACACACGACCTTCCGCATCTCCTCAATAGAAGGATCAGAGGGCACGAGGTCGTAGTACGGAAGCTGATACTCTTCATGGATACCTGAAAGGCAGGGAAGGGGAAATGCAATTCCCGGGAGAACGGACCGTGGCCCCAGCGCTCGCCGCGGGCAGACTGATACCGGTTTGGATGACATGAGTCATGGCTGGGATGCGTCAACACTCTGCAGTTATTTAGGACAGAAATGAAGAATCTGGGATTTGAGTTTACATGAAAAAATGCAGGGAAATCAAACGCAGCTGCCCAAACTGGAACGGAGTCAGGGCGCGCGATCGACAGCTCCCCGCACAGAGGCGGGGTCGCCAGAGCTTGCTGGAGGCGATGGCACCACGACTGTCACAGGCACCACGGTGCCACGCTCCTGCTGGCAGCTGGGCACCCATTTATACTGATTCGGGGGAAGAGTCACCCACCAAATAACCCCCGCTTCCTTAAAATCCACCCAAAGGAACATCGGCCACCAGCTGGAGCATCAACCCCTGCTTCCCCACGCTGGTGGGTCTCTGGTGACTCCCTCGGTAGCTGCACACACGGACGTCTCCTCCCACAGCCCTGTTCTCCAGGGTCCCTCAAACCTCACAAACACCCGAGGAAAAGCCCAGGAGGAAGCCAAGACGACGGCACGGGCACACCAAGGGTATTACCTCCCGCGTTGCACCTCCGAGCAATCTCCCAGTAGACCAAGCCCAGGGCGTAGATATCAGCACATTTAAAGGAATCAAAATGCTTCATGTTAATGGTTTCATCCAAGACTTCAGGGGCCATGTATCTGCAGAGCAGAAAAGGAACAGCACGGTCATCTCAAGAGGGGATTCTCTGGTAAGCTGCAAGTTTTCCTACACCGCTCTGCTCTGCACAGCCCTCACCACAACAGAACTGGGCCCCAGGGTCTAATAGGGTGAACAGAACAACTCGGAAAGAATAGCAAGTTGGGAAAGAGGTGAAAAACATCCAACAGCACATCGGGCTCCAGACAGCAGGCCCCAGAGAACGTCAAGCTCGTTGTCAAGTATTACAGGAGCTCCCTGGTGCTGCTTCTGTAGCCGGCCGACACCTTCAAGCTTGAAGGCACTTGGAGATGAAGGGACCGACACCCCTTCAACCTAAACCTGGGCACAATCTTGGCACTGTGCGACTCCTGGAAATGCTTCCGGCAGAGAATTCCACCTGTGCCCAACCAGCAGCTCAGGCATTTGCTGCCGCGTTCGATGCCTCGGAACGCGGGCCAAGAACACCGTTCTCCTACCGTTTGGTTCCGACCCTTTGGTTTGGTGCAATATCGATCGTATCCGTAACGGAATCGTGCCGGACGGCCAGGCCGAGGTCAGCGATGGCACACGTGCCATTCTTCTTCACCAAGATGTTCTTGGATTTCAAGTCTCGGTGAGCAATCCCAGGCTTTCCTAAGGGAGCAGAATAAAGAGCAGCGGGGGTGAAGGTCTGGTGAAATCTGTTAGTCAAACTGGCGCAGAGGCAGCGCCGGATTTCAGGGCGTTAGTTAAACCCTTGGTGTTGCAACACTTTTTCCTGTTTGGCTCGGCTGAGGAACGGAGCGGTGCTGAGAGTGAAGGCCCCGCTCACGCTCCTGCTGCTGCAGTAGCATCGAGAGGCCTCGAGAGGGACAGAAACTCCATCAGACACGTCAGGAGTTTATCATTCTGCTGCTGCCTGCGCTGCCATCCCACCCAAGCAGCACCAATTTTAGGACGGGGATGTGAAAAGCTGCTAAAACTCCCAGGAGCCAGCGCAGGGCTGACCCATTTTGCAGGCAGCCAAAGCAATCGGGCTATTCCTGCTCGGTACCGACCAGAGGAAGCCGGGCTGACTCCACCAGCGTTTTCTGCGCAGCTCAGCAGTCGCTTCTGCTTCGTTCTCCCCTCGAGAGCTCCCAGCACCGTTTCAAGCTCTGCTCTTACCCTGAGTGCCCACAATCTCCATGTGCAGATGGGCCAGCCCGCTGGCGGCAGACAGGGCGAGCTTGATCATCCCCTCGATAGTCACCGTGTATCGGTTCAGGTAGTCAAAGAGCGAGCCGTGCTCGTGGTAGTCGGAGACGAGCCACAACTGGGTCCACGTGCCGTTATCTGCAGCGGGAAAGAGACCGTGCTTAGACAGGTACAACCGCCTCGCACCCGGGTTTTTAGAGCGGCCGGGGAAGACGCAGCTCAACCGTCAGCCTGCGGGGGAAACGACGTGAAGAACTCGGAGGTAAAACCCAACTCTGTCAGGTACAGCTAACGCACCGCCGTGCCTCCTGACAGCGGCAATCGCTTCATCTTTGGGCAAGGAACGTTCAGACCTGGAGCTACCTGAAAAGCCAGCTTTAACCTTTTCACTGGGAATCCAAGTGAAGAAACGCAGCTCCCCAGAACGGGCTGCGTGCGGCCGAGCCTCGGGCCTCAGGACCGCCGCGATTTTTACCTTTGTTATCCGCAGCAATAAATCCCAGGATGTTCTCGTGTCGCAGCATGACGGTTTGGTAGATTTCCGCCTCCCTAAACCAGGAGCGTTCCTCCCGCGAGGAGAAGATTTTGACAGCCACGTCCCCTCCGCGCCACCTGCCACGCCACACCTCCCCGAAGCGGCCCTTCCCAATGATCTCCTGCAGGACGATGGTCCGAGCCACGGTGCGCTGGACAAAAAGCGGCAAACCTGCGGACAAGGAATTGGAGGAATGAGCGTCTGCCGCAGCAGACTCCTCAAATCCCGAGCCTAGAAAGCTCTGCACTTGAGAGCTCCTGTGTAGGACGTGCCGCTTGGCTGCTCGGTTCACTCGGGAACCACCCGTGATCAGGCGTGGAGCAGCTGGGGAACGTTGGCTCTACGGCAGGTCAAAGAAACTCTCACCTAAATACGCAGAGAATGGAACTTGCTGAAGACAAACTCTGCTAAAATGCAGTAAAGCCCCCAAACTTCTCTTCAGAAAGGAGTCCCGCCAGAGCTGCCACCTCTCTGGTAAGCGACAGAGCTCACCTGCTGAGAGCGTGCGCCGAGGAGACCCCAGAACACCTTAGATGGAGCAGATGCGGTGCTAAAGGTTTATTCCCTGGGCCAATGGCAGGTTGTTGTATTCTCGGCCTCTGTGGATTATCCCACAGTTTCCATCTGCCGCAAAATTCTTCCTTTGTTTTGTTTTTTTTTGTTTTTTTTTTAACCAACTGCTTTCATAGTTCAAGCCAGAGACTTCCCGCTCTGTTCTGGGGCCGATTTCTTCCAAGTGCTCCAGAAGGGAGTGCTGCACCTTGGGAAGACCCCAGGCTTCTCCGGGGCTGTGCAAACGCACTATTCCCACGCTGACATTTTCAGCTGCTGGCATCTTTCCCGTTTTCCCACCAGCTTTGATGCATCCCGCACCCTGCTTTGAAAGCCTACAACCCCCGGCTCAGCAGGTAATGCCCGTTTCCAACCCAAATCCAGTTCCAGGGCTAAAGGGAAGCTGCACAGAACTAATTTGAGATGGTTGAACTGTTGCTCTTACCCAACCTAGCACTGAACGCTGCCACGGGGCCGTGACTACAGCGTCTCCGGCACGACTGAATGTAAAACACACCCTCCGCATGACTCACGACAGGGCAACAGCCTCCCAGCCCTGCGAAGCTGTGGCAACCAGGAGCCCAGACCAGGCTACTCCATCACAGCCTCATTTCCAGTCCTATCTTCATACCTGAGCCAGAGCCTGAGGTGGAGAGATCGTAGACTAGATCTTGCAAGGTCTTATCCTTCGACAGGCACATTTCACAAGAGGGGTCTTCCATGTCCAGCCGCTGGCGGTTGTGGTAGACTCGTTGGTGGTGATGAAAAACAAAGACCACGATGATCATGACAACAAAGACAAGGAAGACAGGTCCGGCAATCACGGCCACCAGCTCCACAGGACCCCAGCTCGACGGGGGTTCGTTGTCTTTCAGGTGTCCTTGAGAGGAAAGGGAGGAGAAAAACAGATGCTTTGAGAAAATTATCGCTCCTTCGCACGCGTTCTTTAAGGACCTGCTTCTTGTGTTTTAATTATCCTCGCGGAGCCTGGACAATTTTAGCTGTTCCAGGATGGCAGAGGACGCACCAAGTAACAGCGTTAACATGGGACTTATCAAACTACAGCTAAAAGCCCTGAAAATCGTGCTTCAACCGTGGGATCAGGGATTATTGGCACTTGCTGAGGACAGGCTCAGTTTTGGGCTGGATTTGCCAGAACCGCCTGCATCCCACCTTCCAGCTGAACTCTCCGATAGGGAGAAAACCCCACCAGCCAGTAAGGACTCGTTTCTCCCTCTTTCCCTTCCCCCTGTAACAACCAGTGAAGACTCGTACCTGAAGACAATTATTTGTCTTTTTGAGGACAGATAAAGACTTTCCTACTGCACCCAAGGAAAGCAGCTTCTGCAGCCTTCAAACAACCCCAAACGGCAAGTCCTGCGCTATGAGGAAGCACCACGTGTCCTCTCTGTCCCAGGAACTGGAGAGCAGCAGACGTTTCCCACACCCTCACCCAAAGGCAGGGCTGCTTCCTCATCACCTACCCAGAGGCCGGGCACCCCTCCAGCCCTGCACTTCCCTCTGAAGCTGCTGCAACGTTCCCATAGTTGTGGCTCATCACTGAGAGAACTCTAGTCCCAGAAGGAGGGAAGTGACTCTAGCTGATAAAAGGCAGGTTTAGCACCCGAAAAGGGACCCGAGCTGTGACCACAGGACACGCACCGTCCTCTGGCCACCACAGGCACAGGGCATCGTGCAGCAGGAGCTTATTTTTAACTGTAGATGGATGTTGTTGCTGCTGCTGCTGCTTTTGGGAGCCTGTAAGACACCAGCAGTGGGGCTGATAAGGTCAGAGGAGACTCAGAACATGGAGCTACTGAGTGAAGGTGGGATTGGACTTGATGATCTTAAAGGTCTTTTCCAATTTGGACAATTCTGTAAAAACCCCCAAACTCTGGAAGCTTCTCTTACCCTAAAGTACAGCTTCATCATCTGGTGATGTTTTGCTGGCCACAAGTTCAAGCAACTTCACATTTTAATTTGAAGTGGTTTGTTATTATTTCCATTTTACAGATTAAGGAAATAAACCCAGTGCTCAAGTTCACTCAGCAACCCAAGGGAAGAAGTGAAAACAGGGCTGAGAATCCTCCTTCCCAAGCCCGAGCAGACAGCTCCTCTCCTCCCCTCTTCCAACAGACCCTTTATTCAGCTCTCTACTCACCGCTGGGAACCATTAAATCAATTTTGTTGCAAAAATCAGAGTAGCAGCAGTGAGTATTCCGCAGATCTTCTGAGCTCAGACAATAGAAGGGCTTCCCAGCAGGAATCAGTTTTGCTTCAGGGATGCAGGTCCGGACGTGGTGTTTAACACCATCCAGGTTGAAGACCGAGACCATGCAGGCGCCGTCCGTTTCGCACGTGGAGTTCGCTTGCTTGCAGTCAGAGCACAGACATGTCAGAGCTGCAGAAATCAGAACAAGACCAGCTCCTTAACACCCACGTTGAGCAAATGCCTTTAAATTCCCCATGTCAGGGGGACGGGCCATTCTTAGCCTGAGGAGGAACCGGCTTTAGGAACAGAACAAGTCATACGCAGTATTTCAGGCCCGCAAGAACCCAATTTAAGCCCAGAACGCAAGGCAGAGGAGCCTCACCAGAAGACGACTGTCCCAACAGCCCTTTTCCCTGCCCCTCTTGCAGCCACTCACAGCGATGACCCAGGGTAGCCTCGCAAACCAGGTGAGATTCCACCCGAGCCAAGGTCAGGACTCAAATCGAAACGAACCATCACTCAAACCGCCAGACTCGATTTCTCCCGAGCTCGCTCTCCAGGCTTCCTCGGCTACGCCAAAGACGAGCTGCCCGTTACAGGCGGGCGAGGGCCGACCACCCCGGCTCGCGGGAGGCAACGGGCAAGAGACGCCAAAACACCACCGATTCCAGCCGACGGCACAAGCCGAGCGTGCTACGCCCAGCGAGCTCAGCCACTTCTTCAGTATCTGCTTCCCTGATCCGAGACGCTACCTTGGGTCAAATAAATCCCTGGCTTTTTGCCCGCTCTCCACAAAGATGATTTGGGTAAAGAGCGAAGGAGAAACTCCAAGGCAGATTCCCACATTTTTTCCGCCTCCCAGCTGTCACTGTGCTTTTCTCAAGCTGCCTGAAAGGCTGGAAGCAAATCCCCCCCCGGCATCGCCATCCTCAGGAACAAAGAGCCAACACAACAATGTCAAGAAGGGTGGGGCTTGTTTAGCAGCGCACTATTTTCTTCAGCTTTCATCAGATCTTTCAGCCTCCCCGGAGGGATTCACAAGCATGTACTTACCCACTGCAGAAATGGTCTTTCGGGTGGAGAGAGTTTGAAGAAGTGTTTTAAATGATACAAGCGCCACAATTAACTCTCCCCAGTCTGACAGCGGAATCCTCTACATCTGCCTGGGCCCTCTCGGTCTAAAGACACTCACCAAAGTCCCCGTCCCCACTCCCGTGTGCGTGTCTGTGTCAGCCGCCTTCCCGTGGGGCAGGGGAAGCGCCGAGCTCCCGGTCACACCATCCCTGGCAACCGTTTCATCTGAGGAGCATCAGAATTCAAGGATATTCATGGCACTAGAAGAGTTCTGCTGCTGGGGGCACGTGACCTCGAGCTGAAGGAAAAACAAGCAGGTCCTGACCGACTTCAGGGTTCATTTCGGAGGAAGGCACCGGTTCCTCCTCATCACCAGCATCCCGAGGTAAATCAGGCAGGCCCGAGGTGGCTGCAGCACTTCAGGCAGGCTCTGCAGTGAGTTTGGAACCGACCGATTCAAAAACTCTGAGGAGTTGTGAAGTGAGATGTCTTTAAAAAGCATCGTGAGCAAACGCAGCTCATCGTGATGTGCTCTGCACAGGCCAAGGGATGTAGGATGGCAGATGGACCAGGAAGACCCCAAGACTGAAGCGTATTGAGACGGGCTGAACCATACCCATGGGTTACACAGCTTTTAAGGGGAAATTTTATAACAGGGGGGAAAACCTCCCCCCCCAGCGTTCACTTCCACAAACAGCTCCGAGTACAGCGGTCAGCAGAGCAGAGAAAAGACAATTCTTCTGGAAAATACACACACTTGGGAGAGCAAAGGTTGGTTATAATGGAGGTTTCGTGAAAACAGGAGATAGGAAAGAGCAGCCAGGGCACATTCCTACCTTCAAGTGTACTTGAAAGGAAAGAGCGTTTTAAAGCATCTCCTTTATTACTTTATCAAAAACTCAAGGTACGAATTAAAAACATTTAAAGCACACACATTTCACCCTGTAGGCTCTGATTTAGATACAACAAGCCTAAACTTTCTTCCTGTTAGCCTCATTTCTCAGGTCTCCAAGCCAAGGTCTAGGCTACGGTAAACTTGCTTCTGGAAGCTCAGAAGTAAACAAAACACTTCAATGCACAAAGAAAACTGGTTTTGTAAACTTCTTATTGAAGTATCTGGCCTCAAACCGAGCATCCCTTTGAGGAGGGAAGCAGAGGAGCTGGTTCCATCTGCTCGGTTTCATTTGTAGAATTAAAAAAAGAAATCCGTTCACCTGCAAGGCAAGATACCAGAGCCCCAGTGCAGGGACAGAGTAAGAAGATCTCCTCTGTTGTGGAGAAAGCAGAAGTTTCCTGCTCCTTTCGCCTCCTGCTGATGGCAGCTGACGCTCCCCCCTTTGAGGCAACCGCTCTTTTTTTAACACCAATTCTTACGTTTGCACCTCAAAAGCCCCTGTGCTAAGGAGAGTGATGTGGACAAAGGAAGTGAAGCCTTCAGCACATGCCTGTCCTTCTCCGCATCCTTCAGGAGAGACCCTTGAGGGGCTTCCCAGATATTCCTGCCCATCACCTCGAGGCTGTGCTCTCAACTTTTCGGGAAGGCGGTCAGACGCCTGGGTAGAAGCTGAGCTCTGGCTCCAGCCTCCCTCGTGCCGCCAGGAGTTGACCCTGTCTTTATTTTCATTACGAAAAAGCCCAGGATATACATCTACCATCGCTAGAGCCGCATCCTCCCCGAGCATCGTCCAGCGCCGGCTGCCAGCGCTGCGGAGAGAAGGGCCCCGCTCCCGCGGGCACCGGCTGTGCCAGGAGGAAAGGTCTGTCAGCACCGGGGCTCGCCGGGAACCGGCAGCTTCCGGAGCAGGGGAGAATTACAGGGCACACGGCGTTTCAGGTTTGATGAAGCAGGAGGGGAAAATTCTTCTCATATTAGTAATACCATAAGCCAGGAAAAAGCAACTGTTGTTTGCCATTGCGTGGGGTGGCAGAAAAGGGACCCGCAGCGGGGAGAGCCCCGGCCGGGTACGTGATCTGAGCACGGATCTCATCTCCTGAGAGCAGCCGGGGTGAAGCAGGAGGAGACAGGAGCGAAGAAAAGCATTTTTCATGCCAACAGCATTCTTTTTGTTCCGGAAGAAAAGCTCCTATTGAGCAAAACATATAATCTGCTTAATAAACTGACTGGGCTGAAGCAAAGATGGGGCGCAGGAAAACAAAAGAGCAGTTCAGAGAGCCGGGGCGGCGAGTTCCCCCTCGCTGAACGCCCGGGGAGGAATCTCCATGAAAGGTGCTACAGAAGTTGGCAGCGGAGGCTGCTCTATCAGCGCACCCCCTCTGACATTCTGCTCGGAGACAAACCCAACCCTCTAAAGAAGCTGTTCAAACAAGCCTGACATCAAGGTGCAGATCCTCAAGAGGAAGCTTTGTTCTCGCTCGAGAGATGGAGCAGGTTGGGGTTCAGACTCAAGCAAAGCCTCACTGCGATTGAATCCAAGGCTGAGCGCAGCTGGTCCTGACACCAACGGCAGGAGCCAGCGGCCCTGGAGCGGGTCCTCCTACAAACCTTCCCACAAACCTACCTAAAGACCGTCCTAAAGACTCGAGGGGTCAGCTGGCACTGCCAAAAGACAAACTCTCCTTGATCAACGTAGCCCAGAGCTTAGCTGCTGGTCCAGGCTCCCCTTTGAGCGCCCACCCTGACCCCAAGAGATGCTTCTGCTCCCTGTGATGTTCCCAGGTCACGGGCAGCAGCAGGATTGATCCCGGTGGGAACCCAGAGGTGTTAATACCCCTCTGCACTGACTAGAGCAGAGAGGAAAACAAGAGAAGGCCCTTTTGTACCAAATTCCCCCATTAAAGGTGATGCTTATGTACAAAATGAACCCGAACAAGCAGGTGGGGCCCATGGATCAGGGCTCTGGGCTCCAGGGAGCCTGAAATATTAAGCTCTGCCAGTCAAGGAACATTTCTTTTTTTTCCCCCAGCAACGATCTGAGCTCATTTTGCACATTATTTTGCATGTGTCAAGATGTCTACGCAGTGAGACAGGGGAAAGTTTCACAGCGAAACCGAAGGGAATTGGTGTTAAGCACTTTTTGGAATCCATTTCCCAAAATCCCCCGAAGCCGAGCTCTGCAAGACGACATCTTCTCAGGGCTACACTCTACCTGCTCAAGATGTATAAAGATAATTAACCTGAAGCTGATCATTGGTTAAACTGCCAATAACCACCCCCGTATTTACCAGATAAACAGATTTTTGCAGCGATTGTGAGCTGCTGTTCTTTTTCAACAGTTTGAAGCGAGGCTGGAAGAACAACGACTCCCCTGACTTCTGAGCCTCTCCGCGGCTCTGGAGCAGGAGCTGCAATTTATGATGTCTCTGTGCAGCACCTAACTTAATGAGGCCCGATCTGGCAGCGACGGTTTAATGCTGCAGCAGCATAATGTTAGCAAGAGAAATGGAAAACAATTGGGTTTGTACCTCTGCTGTTGCTTTAGATGCTATAATGAAGAGGGACGTGTGTAAACATGCTTGGGAGAAAAATGCCTTTCAGTGTTTCGCTAAATGCTGTGCTGGAATAAATCAGGAATAACCTTTATCACAGAGCGTTTTGCCCAAGAGCAGGGTAGGAATAAATCCTTTCCCTCATGGCAAGGAGCAGAGGTCTGCTCCAGGAGACCCCTCAGCCCTTCACGCTCCTCTGTCTCCCACATGACCCCAAGACACCCAAAGCCATCCGATGAAGACTTCAAACCCAAAGATTTACTTTTCACTATATTCGTGCCTGGATTCTTCTGCTGCTTGGGCTCAACCAGTGGGATGCCCACATCCTTCTCCAGGATACATCCCAGTCCCAAATGCCTGCCCTGCACAGCCCACCAGCATCTTCTCCAAGCCTCTGAGCCAGCTCACTTGCTCCCACCAGCTCCAAAGCCAAGTGCAAGGCCAGCTCTGGGCGCTCACAAGTCCCTGTTTCCTTACAAAGGAGCTAAGAAACAGGCAGATTTACCATTCTGCGGGTAAAGCTCCACCACCTCAAGCAGCTTTCCGACATCTCGCTGCCCCATCAAGCTCCTCCTCTGGGATCTCAACATCTCTTTTGTCCCTTGCTGGTGCTTCTGAGATCTCCTGACCCACTGCTGCTACATGAAACCCGAGTTAAAATTAACTGCAAAGTGCTACGAAAAAAGCGCTTTCACGCAAGCCATCCAGAAACTAAAAATTATTCCAGGATATTTAAAAGTCGGAAACAAGAGTCCCAACGTTGCTGAGCTGGCTGCAGGCCCCTGGCACGGGCTGAACCTGACAGGAACACATCAGGGCTGACTAGAAAACAGGTACTAAATGGAAAAAAAAATACAGGCAGGAAGAACACGCTCTCGCTTTGAAAGTGAAGAACTTTCCCTGCATCTACTCAAGGAGCACAAAAGGAAAGCTTCTAAATGAATTTTAAATAAGCGAATTGACAGGAGCCTCATCATTAATAGGTTAATTAGAAGAAGCCTTGACATTTCTGCTGCTGTTGTTCTTCAACTCAAAAAAAACAGCCAGATGGCTCCAAACTCCCTCGCCAGGCTCTGGTCTGACACCTATTTTGTGTTTTAACTTGTTAGGAAACCAGTTTCGGAGCCACCCGCGCCATGTCAGCGTGGCAGAAGAATGTCCTGCAAAGCTGGAGGCAGACGCCCGGGTCATTATTGATGGTGTTCGAGGCTCAAACCCGAGGCTGCGCATCCACAGGCGACCGGCACGTGCTTTTTCCGAGTTTAAATAACAAGCTGTTTCACGTCAGGCTATATTCCGACACCCAGCAGCTCACAGGTGACTTCCAAGAAGGCCACAGGAGGCAGCAAGGGCTACAAAACCTTTGTGAGGGGCTTTAACGTGCAGGGAAGTCAGTTTTTTCTGATGAAAAAAATAAATATATGGGTCCGCAATCAGAGAAAAGGGAGAAGAGAGGGCTCCTCGGCCACGCCATCGCTCTCACACAAGAGTCTGGCTCTACAAGCTCAGCACCAGCGAACATTTCAGCCCCGTAACACGGTCACCACATTCTCCCTCGCACGGAGCGATTCCTCCCCGGTCTGCTCGGATAACTGCGCCGGCGGTGCGGCGGAGAACATATTTCCACTGGTCAACACCCAGTGAACTTTGCTTGCTGTTAAGAGAATTGACGTTTGACTTCACTCCTTTCGCAATAGCGATTTCCGGAGCATCCACTACTGGCAGCGGCCGCGTACCCAGGGAAAAAAAAACCAAAAAACCAACCCCGAGCTGTCTGGCCAAGGAGCTGAAGGAGTTCAAGAATGCTTGTTGGACACTGTTTTTAATTTCCAGTTAGAGGAGCCTTTCTTGGAAAGCTCTGAGATATAACTGCTGGACCACGCAGAGTTTGCCTGATTTAACCGGGTAAATATTTTAAGCAGGTGTTAATAATAAAATCTGCCAGGCCAGGGCTGCTCCCCACAGTGTTCTTGTGCTTTATTTCAGGCATGCAAACAAAACTACCTACAACCACGCCGTAACCATCGCTGCACCTTTTTTCCCCCCTTTTCCTTTTTTTTTTTTTAAGGAAGGAGTGCGGGAGGGGGTGTTTTCTCCTCTGTTTACCGACGCACGCAGAGGTTCACCCTCTCCAGCGCCGCAGAAACGAGGATGTTTTCCCAGCCTACCCTGAAATAAGCAGCTGTTGAGATCTCTCGTGTGTAAAGCACGACAGCGAGGGCAGCCCGCGCTGGCAGAGGCTGCATGGGGAGCGTGCATCATGGCTGCTCCAGCAGCAAACAATTCCCGGGGTCCACGTCCCCGCTCAGCTCCCTCGAAGCTGGGCTGAGCTCGCACCTTTTCACCAACAAAAACCTGCAGCACTTACTGAGCTGAAACAACAGCCAGAGAGAGAGCCCAGGGTCAAAGGCACCGCGAGCCGGATGAATTCCCAGGAGATATACGCGGTCAATTGGCCCTTTCCTGCTTATTTATTACTATTACTTTTAAAATAAACAGCAGAAGTATATAAAACACGAAGTGAAAGTCTGAGAGCACACGCGCCACGGGTCTCGGTGGGTCCTGCTTTGCCATTTATCACAGAAAAAGCTGAAACGCCTTCCTAAGGCTGGGCTTTAAGGTTAAAACAAAGCAGGGTTGTGTTCCCAGATTCACCAGGACTCACAAATACACCTCTCACCTACTGCCCCAGTGGGGGTTAAAGCCATTTTCTGTGGCTAACAAGTCCAGATCTGCAGGCGCAAAGTTATTACCTCCCGACAGCCGGCTGGGTAAAACCCAACACGAAGGGTGAGAGGGTTGGGGAGGAGAAGAATGTTTCAGCGTGGTTCCTGTCGGAACAGGTACCTGCGTTACACAAGCAGCGATCGCCCCCGATAGCCGCGGAGAGATGGACCCTGCGGTGAAGCCTCGGATGCCGGAGAGGCCACCGGCTTGTCCTCCGTCCCTGCCCAACAGGGATGCTCCGGGCTCATCCAGCTCTTGGAAAAAGAGCTGATCTCTTCAGAAGCAGGGAGCTGACCCCCCCCTCACCCCTCGCTCTTCCCACAGAAGCGGCAGCGGTTGCACCCCCCCCACTCCTAGGTAAAGAAAAGGGATTGCCACAGAACAAACAACCCAGACAAAGAGTTTTCCCTA
>JAVSBS010002421.1:9120-22091 GCA_033124195.1 Coracias cyanogaster | reverse complement strand
TCTGAAGGGTGGGTGTCAAGAGGATGTGGCCACTCTCTTTTCAGTGGTGCCCAGTGATAGCACAAATTGGAATACAGGAAGTTCCACCTAAAAATAAGGAGAAATTTCTTTAAATGTGAGGGTGATGGAGCACTGGAACAGGCTGCCCAGAGAGGCTGTGGAGTCTCCTTCTCTGGAGACTCTCAAAACCTACCTGGATGTGTTCCTGTGTAACTTGCCCTAGATGAACCTGCTTTGGCAGAGCGGTTGGACTAGATGATCTCTGGAAGTCCCTTCCAACCCCTACCATTCTGTGATCTTTTCTGATTCTATCCCCTACCATGCCAAATCTTTCTGACAAACTTTTATCAGAAATTTCTGTCACAAACAGGACTTGGGGGGAGGAAAGTCCTGCTCAGTAAGCACCTCACTGGTGCAAAACATGCTGAGAACAGAAAATTTTGACACACTTCACAGCCATACTTTAAGACCTCCCTCAAGAACACACACGACCTAATCTTGTTTTGAAGGCTCACAGTTTCAGTCAAGGTAGGAATCTTCCTGCAAATAGAAAAGCTCCTGACAACTTTCACAGACTTGTTTCAACTCAGTGGAACATTAAAGCTTCTTGATCACAGAGGAGAAGGGTTGCTTTTAAAAACAAACGATATCATGTTCCTTTAATCCATTAATCTCAAAAATGCCTAGAAAATTGTTGTTGGAACTTAAAGGGAAGCATGATCTCATAATGGGAAATGCCATCATCTTCCGCTAATCATCGCAGCTCCTCCTATACCCAATTTAAATAGTAATTCTCTTGTATTTCAGTTAGGTTAACAAACAAGCAGCATGTTTATACCTTTGTCATGAACTCCTCCAGTTGCTCTATAAACTGTTTTGTTTGCTGCTGAATAAACTGCTCACAGGCCGATTTCAGATGACGATCTACATCCTTCTTAGAGTCGATATAATGTTCTCTGATTTCTGGAGTACCCTTGAAGAGAAGACAACAATTCTCTCCTTTTCATTTGCCAGAGATCACCAGCCGCTTAAATGACTCAGTTTTAATTAATGCAGTAAGACTCCATATTACCTCCAGTAAGAACTGTATCAAGGCGTTGTTGCTGTTTAGTCTGAAAAATCTTGAAACTGTCTTAGGGTTCAGGATTTTAAATGCTGCATCTGTGAATCAGAAAGTCACTCATGCTGTAAGGCAATGAGATTCAGCTCCAGAAATTAAAATCTTTAATCGCTCATTTACACATGAAAAATGGCCTAGCATAGTTAGGACTTGAATGATTCCACTACTGCTAGGTGTGGATGCACAAGCGCACACGCACAGAAGCACACAAAGCTTGATCCACTCATCTTTAACTGCACCTATGGTAAACCTGGATCTAACAGCTGCAGTCTAAACAGATAAATATACCTAACAAAAGGTTGACACTAGCTGTAGTGCTATCAGCACGCAAATTGTGTGAGCTTTTTCCTTCTGTAACTACATCTGTAAGCGAAAGACTTTTACATAAGATATGTAATTAAGCATTTATGAGAAGAATTTGGCCTGTGTTGCCAGGGAAAACCAAGTACAGTTGCATGAAATAACTCAGGACAGGCAGCCTTCTCCTCTGCACTTAATTTTAGTTAGGACTAAACAAGAAATTAAAATCGAGATACACTCATGTTTATGGTCCCTACAGAAGTCCCAAGAAGGAAAAGCAACAATGTCTGTAATTAACACAAGATAGAGAAATTATTCCTATGGTGTTAAAGGATGTTGCCAACCTGAAATCTACTCAAATTTGGAAAAACAAAATTATCAATACACTTTCAGTGTGGCTTATTGCCCTAAAGTCATTCACTTATCATCCTATACATCCATCTGCTTTGTTTTCAATTCAATGTTCTGTGTCCCTCTTGCTGTATAAAACAACAGGAGGGAAACAAGACCTAAGAGTTCAAGTGCTGTCAAAGGCATTAAACAAATAGGGAATACCAGATATGTAGGCATGTAGGTTTTGCACCAAACTAAGGATCTGCACACCTGTGCAGTTAAAGGAGACCACAGAGATTCACGTTGTTCTCTGAATTACTTCCCAGAAACTTCATTGATTCCAAAAAGAGCCTAAGATCTTGATCAGAAGCCAATGAGCTAGTCAGTGTGAAAGCCACTTCTTCCTACTGTATACTTCAGTTACATGAACCTTAGCATTATACTACTTAAAAAAAAAAAAAAAAAAATTGGGCAGAAGCATGACTTTTACATTAAGCAGTGTCCCTTTGCCTATAAATCCTGAATTAAACCTTAAATCTAGGCAAAGCTCAGCTAGAACAAAGTAGAATTAGCCATGTTATTTTTCTTCTACAACTCATCCCAAGTACAAAAGCCCTATGTGCCCATACCACACTACATTAAGAATTAAGCACAATGTGCGTATTTTCAACACCAAGGGCACCACCCAATATAAAATAAGTGTTTTCCATTACTTACCACTACCAGTTGCAAAGCACTGGCTGGCACAAAAATTTATTCAATTCAATGAAGATGGAGAATAAACTTGTGTGTCAGCCAGGGCAAGACACCAAAAGGATGTATTTGCCCTTTAACCTCCAGTCAACTAGAAACTACTCAACAGGTAGGAGGTTTCATTGATGTTCAAATGCAAAAGGAGGAATGGTTAGTGTAAGAATTGCTTGCTTCAGAATTAAAACAGCAGCATATTAGATGGCAGGAAAGAAAAGTCATTTCTTCAGCTTTCTCTTCTGGAATAGAGGAGAAGTTTGACATGCTTCCAATTATTTTTCCCATTATCTTTATAAACTTGATACAGAAATGAACTGTCATGCACTTGTCAAGAGCATTTTTTCTGCATTTTACCAAGGAACCATAGCACGATTTTTTAAATCATTACTGTGGCTATTACTCTTTATTTTCCCTTCCTACAACAGACATAGTTTCTACATAAAACTATTCAACAGTACTATTTATTGAACTTGCAACATAAGAAATCCTTTCCAAAACAAAACTTCACAGAAAGGTCTGCAAAAACTTAATTTGTTCTAGGCAAGCCAATTGTGTATTCACCTGCTAAGCAGTGGTAGCAAAAGATATTCTTTTAAAGGGTCAGAAAAGGGAGAAGACATCTCTGCACAGTAGAAATGTAGATTACTTAGCTGTTCTTAAGAAGGACTGTACAAGTAAGTTAGGACAGCAGCAAAAAGCAGTCAAATGCATTTCATACAAAAATAAAGAGTTTGTTAGATACATCTTGAACCATCCCAAATAAGAGAACGGCTTTGGCTTTTTTTCAGAGAAGATATGAACAAAGCAAGAGATTAGAACAAGAGTACAGGTCATTGCAAGTGAACATAAAATAAACCCAGAACTTTTGCTGGCACATTAAGGAGGACAATCCCATCCCATTCTGTAGCCAGCAACTGTTTAGTACCTCTAGTTTTCTTAAGGTCCAGGGAAATTTCCTTAATGGTGAAATCAGTGTGGAAAGGAGCAATTTGTTCCCGAAGAATCAAAAGGTGTTTTATTAAGAAAAGCTGTCCATCAACCTGCGTCTACAGCACAAGAGAAAGAATGTGAATTACATGTAAAAAAAAAAAAACCCCAACCAATTCAATGAAGAGCAAAGTTTCAACACCTCCACTTTTATTAGTAACTTCCTATAACAAAATTAACACTAATAATCTTTCTAATGAGCTTTTTCCATTACTCTGTAGTGCCATTAACTACACTCTGGGATCAACAAATCCCACTTCTGTACTGTTCCTAACACATTGCTCTACAGAGGCAGACTTTATTCACATTTCTTAGAAGAATTAGATTACACAGCCATACTACTAAATGTCCGCATTAAGTACAGGTATCCATTAATTGAAAGATACAAACTACTCCCTCATAAGAGTCAGGAATTATTTCATGTAATTCATACAATTTATAGTCAAAAAACATGAGGTTCTAATTTTTTTTTTTTTTTAACCACTAAGATGATTTTTAAAAAGCCAAATAGTTAACGTTTCTGTAATAACCTTGATTAACTGTGCTACCATGCAAAGGTCTTACAAGGCATTTTTCTCATGTCATTAAACACAAAGCTCAGTTAATTTCTAAACAGTGCAGAAAAGTTGCAAAGAGTAATACAAGACCAAGTTTACACCGAGATGATTCGTTTTGCACTGCTTGTTATTTTGGGTATGTGCTTTATACTGCATGATGCTTTTAATATTTGAAGTTCACGGCTCATTGAGGTAAATCGAGGAAGACTCATGAATTCGAATTTGCTTTTGCAAGCTGGAAAAGAACTTTCCTTGATATAATGTTAAAGAAATTAGGTTTAAATCTGAAGTTTTAACAAAGAGATGTTTACTAAAAATAAGTGGTGGAAGGGTTTCTTAAGTTTTTTGTTTTTTTTTTTTTAATTCTTACATGCACAATTTTACCAGATATTTTTAAATTAACATGCATCAAGAACAAAGTGACACGGATCCTAGTCCTGGGCCAACCCATTCTGTGATTCTGTGATCTAGGGCTCGCTGCAGAATGCGTTTCATTCTCTGCAATACTTTAAGTCAATGCTGACCTGATATACAGTGCTGGAATGAATAATTAACTATAGAACTCTCAATCAAATACCTATAAAATAGGTATCTCCTCAAGCTAGGAGGAAACACAGTTAGAATTTCTTTTTAAAGATACTACATTTAGCAGAAATTTTTCAAAGGACACTCCAAAGAAATACTTTAAAACAGTTCTTCATTTCTAAGAGTAACTACAACTTTTTTGATTACTAAATATTAACTAAAAATTTTAGTCTACCAAGACTTTACCTTTTTTTTTTTTTTTTAATTCAGTTCCTGGCTGTTAGGAATTAGCAAATTACTACAAGGAACTGTGACAGGAAAAAAGAAACTTTACTTTTTACTTCAACTACTTAAAGTAACAAGTTAAATGACTTGATGAAACGGCACTGAATTCTGAGCAACACATCAGATCAAACCTTTTGATAACACACAGTTCTGAGCAGAGAATACTTAACAAGCCTTCCCAGTTAATTTAATACTCTGAAAGACTTTTGAAAATTCAGACAATGGAGGCAGAGGAAAAGAGAAAAGAGTAACAGGCAGTGAAAACAAACACAGGGAGAAGAGACTTCTAGCAGAAATTTTTCTTTGAGTATCACTTGATTGAATTCAGATGAGTTGGAGCAGCTTGCAAACACAATTGCTACAATTTGTATTCCACCTTTTCAGACAGGCCAGCATGTGAATCATTATCTTTGCTTTACAATACATTAACCGTAACTAAAAGCTGGCAAATCCATCGGGTCTCTTGGGGCAGAGCAACATGTTTTCACTGTTATTTCAATAAGAATCCCGATCATCTGCTTCATGGCTTTAGAGATACACGAAGGGGAAAAAAGCAATCATACCCAAAGCACAAATCCTGACCTTGTTTTTGCTGATAGAATCGGCGGCTCCCAGCAGCGAGTGGATGCAGGCAGATAAGGCCTCTTGCGATAATCCCTGAAACACTGCCCTCTGCGGGGAAGAGGCAACCAGACCAAAAAAAAGGTGTCAGCAAAGCTTAAGCAGAATTTAAGAGTTGCAGCTTATGAGAGACATGCTTACCAGTGTATAAGACTCCAGAATAGTCAGCTACAAAGATGTCACCTGAACGCAGTAAGCCAGGATGGAGCGTTCATGTCTAAAAGCTCGCTACAGCCTGGATACAGGCACACGCTCAAGGATGCCCTGCTCACCCTCCTGCTCGGCATCCGCGCCCCGGTGGTGACATGGCCAGTGACACCTAAGGCGTTCACAGCTACCGGCAGGAATGATGCTTCCTGGGTAACCCGACAAGACACTTCACGTATCAGGGTAACTATTGGTGTGTGCTTGCAACAGACAGGAGATCACTGGCATGAGCTTAACCTCCAGCAAACTCAAATTACCTCAAGTTTGTGCCAGGTTAGTAAACAAACATGAGAGCTGCCATGGGCCAGATGACACAGAGTAACTCATCAAGCTGCAGCAACTAGATCCTACAGCTGAGGTAGCTGTAGGAACCCAGCTCGCCTCCAGCAGCACTACAACGTAGTCTGTGACAGCCCTGCCTGCCCCAAGACTTGCCAGTGCCACTTCATTCACGTCTTCTCCTACCTACAGGGTGCAGCAGGCAAGGCGTGCCAGTTCTGCTACACTATCTCAGTGAAAAAATAAATAAATCACTGTGCAGGCACACTATAAATGAGCCTTGCAAACAACGCAAAAACGACCTCATCTCCAAAGGTCTAGCTGAAAACAAGGGCAAATACTCATTTATCTTTAATGAGATTGATATAATAAGCAATGAAATATTATTTTCCAGCTTCTTGCTAGCAGTTTTACATAACACCTATCAAAGATGTTTTGAAATGCATTAATTAAATGGATCTAATACAGATACAACACATACAGAAAAGCAAAAACACTCGTGTTATGTTTTTCAGAGACTTACTGGCCGTTTATGCTGTTAGGTGACAGACATAAATCAGATTCCAAAGGGCAAGTCTCCAAATACTTGTGAAGTAACCACCGCTTTTGTTTGTTAGATGTGAAGATTCCTACTGTCTTAAATTTCAGAAATGTCTCCTACATTTTGGAAGGTGAAAAGATGTGCCACAAAAAAGCTTTGAAAGCATTTCCCAAATGTAGAAGTAGTAGAGTCACCATTTTTAAGACCAGAAACATCACCTTGTCTGATGCCCTACAAAGCACGTAGTAAGAAACATATTTGCCCAGTAATTTCAGCAACAAGATCATTCTCTATAATAGACCCAGAGCTTTTATTCTTTCTTGCTCTATTTAATCCTCAACTTTGGTGGAGTAAATATCTTCAAGCATCAGACACTGAAGTATTTGTGTAATAGCAAAAGCAATAGATGTACAAACCAGTGCCTTTTTTCTAATTCTACAGATAAAAAATTGTCTTGGAAATGATGACTGAATTGATGACCTGTGTCAGTTTACTTGTATATAAAGATAGCAGCAAAAAGGCTAAGAAATAACAGAGGACAGTAAACGTCCACTCCTAATTTACATTACAATATTTAGACATGGTGCTACACACTTCATAACTTCACTTAAAATAATTAGAAAAAAGAAATTTTTGCATACATCTATACATCTGTACAGTTTGGAGAGACACACTAGAGTCCTTCTGACAGTAGGATACCACATTCCATGCAGGTCTGCTGGTGAAATCGTGGTCTGGTGCCTCGGATTAAGGGATTCTGCTGAACCTGTTTAAAAGTAAAATATACACATGAGAAACGATCTATCCTTTCTGCTGAAGGAGACGACAACATCAACTGCACTTTATACTGAGTAATTTCCACAGAAATAAAACTTATTTTATTGCACCCAAACAGGTTAGGCTTTTATTTTCCCATCCGAGCAGGTCAGTACCAGATTTCTCATGTGTATAGAGCACATGGCTGTGAAAGACATGAATTCGCTTTCAGGGATGGCCCAACTCAAACTTTTTTAATGGGGCAGTTTTACAGGCATGTCTCCAACAACACCAGCCCTACTTAGCTCAACAGCTGAAATGATCTAACAACTACTGGGAGGAAAAAAAAGGATAGGAGAAAAAGAGGAAAAAACCAGCTAGTGATCATGGAACTACAGGAGATGCTCAAGAAAAAAAATAAAGGAAAAAAATTCCACCGATTTTACTTCTTTATGCTTTCCTTTCTGCTGAGGATAATCCTGCATGGATTTAGAAGATGCAGAAAGCATAGGGTTTAAATATCACATTAATAACTGCAAAAATAATGGTAAAATCTATTATGTCATGAGGAGGTTGTAAACAAGAGAGTGCTTTTCCTGGGTTACCTTTGTAATTCTGTGTGCTCAAAATGGATTTTCACAACACCTGACAGACAGTCTTGTATTATTTCCATTCTGTCCTTAAATCCTGGGAAACAGCTAAGTCAATGGCATCAGAACTCTGATTCCAATTAGCAACCATTCAAAAAAGTAAGATTTTTAAAGTTCTACCTAATGATGGAATAAGCGCTTGTGAAGTGTTTATGGGATCAGTGCGGGAACTGTCTAAAATAATTCAGTGATATCTTTCTACCTTTTGCAACAATAAATTTATTGTCACAGTAATTAGAAGGCCTGTAAGACCTTGGTTGTCAGTTTGAAGTTCCTAGGCTATTTATTAGTCACTTCAGCTACTCCTGTGGGAACGGAAATGGGAGAAAGGCACCTTTGAAGGGCAAATAATCCCAATTATCTCAGACACTGACATTCAAATTGCACCGTATAGGTTCCTTCTGTCTCCTGAGTATAACTGGGATTTACAGGACTTGCAAATGCTACACATCTGGCCTGAAGTAAGATGAAATCCACTCTCACTGGGATTTGTGGCGTCCAGCTAGAAAGAGCCAGAAAGACCTCGGCAGGCCTTGCAAGCCAAAAGCAAGAAACTACCAGGTAATCAAAAAGAAAACGAGAAACAACTGACAAAGAGCTGAGAAAGGCACTGGTGGGAAAAATAACACCGAACAATGATGAAATAACGGGAGAAATTCTTCATGGATCTTAGACAAAAATTTAAAGGGTTCTAACACTCAAATGACTGGCATCAAAAAAGCCCCATTTCCTGGAATTTGCTTCCAGTTCACCAATTTACAGGTACGTGGGTCACATATTTAAAAAGTCAATGACTACATTCTGAATTATCGTAAGCACCTAAAATCACTAACTAGCTAGAAATGCACTTGAAGGAAGAAGTCACCTTTCCAGGTAAAGGCACACACAAAGTCACTCCTAGATGCTCAAAGCATTCGTTTAAGAGAGACATGCCTGACACGCCAAACCACCCTTCTCATCTCAGCGCAGCCAACAAGCGGAAGCATCCTTAAGTATACTTAGTAACAGTAGGGATACTTGGCAGTAGAGCATATAAAGCTCAGTTTTATACAATAGACGCTGTCAGCTACAAAAATAGTTGCTTCATAGAATGGACAGGAAGCACAAAGTAATGCCACCAAAAGAACAAGATTAAGTTGTTTCTCGTTCCAAAAAACTACAACAAAAAGTTAGTAAGAACCCTGAGACAAAGTTCACCTCTCAAAATCTCTTATGAAATCTCTTATTCTCTCGGAAAATAACCCTTTAAGATACATGCAAGTTTCTCACTGATGGTTCAAGTTACTACTCACTCTCCGTGAGCTCTATGCATTAATTTGACAACATAGGATCTATTTCATACCAGATTTAATTACGCTGCAGGACTCGGGATCTTCTAGCCGGACATCTGAAAATGAAGCTTCAGACGGCAGCTGCTTCTGTTCCTCTTTTAAACTCTGTGCAATTTGCTGCAGAAGAAGACACACCACAAAATTTCAATTTTTTTTTTTTCCTCCTTAATTTAAGCAGTATTATGTTGCTTTGATTAAAACAGAGAAAAGTACACTAAATTGCAAAAGGAGCCAACAGAGCTAAGCTTCCCAGTGTTTCAAAGGCATTAAAAGAAATAAAGACATTTCCAAAACAGTGGCAGAAACATTTCAATATCAATTTAAGACTCACAAGTATTACACAGATCTGTGTAAAACACTGTTCTTTCCATTTAGCCTGGTTTTACTGATCTCACCAGCAAAGCCACTTAGAAAGAGAAGCTCAAAACAGGGGAACCCCATTCAGCACTTGCTTGGATTTCATACAGATTTGTGATGACTTTATTCCTATAAATGATATGTGCAGATGGCCCCAAAGTACTGTCTATTTTATTCCCTGCAGGAGTTCAACAAAAAGCTTTCCCTTAACATTACTCAACACTTCCACACTTGAACATTTTTCACTACTTGGTCTGCTTCAAAGCAACGAGAGGCAGCAGGAACGGGCAAAGAACTGCATTAATATTTAAGCAGAACAGCACAAGAAATATTTCTGCCCTGTGCTTTTAACATTTTAATAATTCATTTACTGAGACAGAACGTCTCTCTAAATAATAGGGTTTTGAGGTTTAAAAGCAATCAAGTAGCAAAATGAATCTCCAACCAGAGTCTTAGGAGGACATATGAAGAGCAGTGTAATTTCTCGATTTAGAACAAACTGTAAAACTCACTTTCTTCTTCTTTCTAACCACCATTGGACCCTAATTAGAAAATAATGCCTTATGTAGTATCCCTCTGTGCTGCTTGCCTATACAAGTTAGAACTAAAAGTTCCTACAACCACCTTTTTATCCAGTTCTATTCACACAATTTTAGCAAAAAAAAACAAACCAACCTGCATTCCTAACATTTACACTGGTAAAACTTGTGATCACTAGTTGTTCTAAATGGAGAGATCCTATTTAGATACATTTTGCGTGGTGGGATTCTCAATTACTATTTTTGCTTTTTCTTGAAAAGCTTGTTAGTCCTTAAACTTGCAGTATAAAGAGCAAGTATTCTACAAACTCACCAGCTTCAGGATTTGTAAATGCTTTCCCAAAAACCTATGAATAACCCCTATAATCAGCAAAGCATAAGCTGTAACATAATAAAAGCTTTAGAAATGTATAAAGGCAAGATCATAGCAACATGAGTTCAGTACTAAGAAGTCTCTCACAGTTTGTCTGTTTACAGGCAAGAATTGAACACTATGAGGTACAGTTATACAATGTTCATTTCCTCCAGCCCACAGCAAAATATATGTATGTATATGTGTGTGTGTGTGTATACATATATATATACACACAAAAAAACCCCAAAGAATATTCTGGTTGGAAGAGACCTTCAAGATTAAGTCCAACCATCAGCCCAGCACTGCCAAGTCACCATTAAACCATGCCCCTCAGCACCACATCTACACATCTTTTAAATACTTCTAGGGATGGTGACCCCACCACTTCCCTGGGCAGCCTCTTATAGAGCAATAAGGGTTCTGGTTTTTAGGTAAGTAATGCTCTGATTCTGAAGTCAAACAACAGATTCTCTACCAACTGGTCAGCCACAAATGAGTCCTACAATTTTCAAAGCACCACCAGCTATTCTTGTAGGTAGATGGAAAGCAGAATAGAGCAATAAAATCTGGACCTTGCCAGTCCATGTCAGAATTGCTGTTCTTGGGCAATGCTTTGACAGCTTGGGCTTCTCATTATAAAACAAATGGTAACAGTTATTTAGGTGGGATCTTTATTACACATAATCCCCTCCCTGCAATGCCACCTTTCAGTTGCATCTCAAATCCAGTTTGCTCTAGCCAAAATCTTATTTAACATCTTTCATCGGCCACTTTTTAATTTCTATGAGTAGCTTCATTCTGAAATCTTTCATCAATATAATATTAACCTTTCAAACCAAGTAGATGTAGTTTGATTCCTTTCAACAGGAAGATTGACTCAAAAGGCTTGGAATGACTACAAAAACGGCTGTTACTGATAAGAACTTGAAAATACGCTGGCTAATACCTACTACTTCTGAAAGTAAATAAAAATTTACTGTTTTGAGAGAAAATTTAGAAGCTTCAAGTTTAGGGAAAACTTAACTGTGAGGAACTATCGCCAGTTTTGCTGAGTTTACCATAAAGTGTTTTCTGACGTCTAGTGTAGGGTCATAATTTAACCAGCAGGCGCCAATCCAATCGTGTCAGTAATACTAAACACACCTAAGAACTGGAAAACTCCATCTGCAAAGCACTACACTGCACAATTGTACACACTGCATATAAAAAGAAAACCAATCAAGGACAATTAAAACATTGATGCTATACCTCCATCATTTCCAACTTGTCCGGATATGCAAGATCACCTGGAGCAGGCTTGTAGCCTGTGATATCAGTCTGAATGTAAATATGTGTCCTATAGACCAGACGTTCTTGTACATCTTCTAACATCTGCTTGACACCTGCTGCAAACGCACCCAGTTGTTCAGCTGGCAAAGGTAAAAAGAAGGCACAAATTCGTTAATTTAATTACAAAACAAGCTTATAGACACAGAAGCTTGAGGTATTGCCCATAGAACCGATAAAAACTGGCTTCCTGCAGGTGAGGTCAGACTATTTTTGGAACAGCAGCATGCAGACAAATTTGTTACAAAGGAATTACTGAACTCCATATTGCAATTGCGTCAGCTTCCCAGATTTGTTAGATTGGGAAAACGTGATCTCAGGCCACTAACATCAGACCCCATGTTAGAATTAAGCGCTCAAATTATTTGAGCCCTGGGTATGTTGAGGAGCATTTCTCCCTGGACACCAAACCAACATGCTTTCATCCTACCACAGCCAATGCCTGCAGTGTGACTGTCGGGAGTTGACAAGCTAATTCATCCACCTAACTACCAGAACAGATGATCCAGAGCAGCTTCAGTCCAACCTAACATCTACTGTACCATCCTGAGTTTAAGCAGCAGAAAGTCACTTCTTAAGATCAGCCAAAAGATTATGTCACCAATCTCCCCCTCTTTCCCAACAGTGCTACTTCCATGAAAATGAGCAGATCTTCATGATAGAGGCACCCCTTCAGAGACAAAGAGCTACGCTCTGTTATATACCAGCTACCGAGTATGACTCCTGTTTGTCACTTGGTGCAAGGCTAAAACTGTGAAATGATTCCACTACACATTGGTCATACCAAGGAGATGAGATACCAGGTTTTTTTCTGATAGTCAGCTCACTTCTACAAGACTATGAGCTCTGAACACTTCCAGAACTGCAAAGTCTCTACCAGCTATGTAACTCCTCCGCTGAAGTTACAATTTCTAGTCTGGGAAACAATATGTCAAGGTGAATGAAAAACATAAGGTTTGCATTCCCTTGTTTTGACATTTCTTATGCAGAAAGCTCTACACAGTTGATGCATCAGCAAGGCCAAGCAAAGCAATTAGTTCATTCGAAAACTTCATTTAAATCAGTCCTGGTGCACATATACGCGCTGGGTGGATGCTCACTCACATTTGTACAATCTAGAGAAAACAGGACTCTGTAACATCAGTATATTAA